>JABFOX010002823.1:0-11006 GCA_022817665.1 Axea sp. ZL-2020 | reverse complement strand
ATACACGTGATGATGGGTGATTATTGGTACTTCGACTACAAGAATCACTAAAGCATTTTACCATATGTTTGTTCGCCCCGGAAGATGATATTCCAGATCGTCGGTAGATCACCCAGTTGCTGCAGTTGCATTGGCCACTCAAATCGGTATGTCATACAGTGTCTCGGGTGATAAGTTTCTCGGAACTGCTTCAACCACCTTCCGGTAATGGTTGATTTCTGTTGTAACAATTTGGTCCTTCTTACATTAGTGTTTTCAGGCGTAGAGAATGTGAAAGAGTCAGTAAGGTATATCGCACAATGTCCAGGCGTCCCTGGAATTGCATGTCAACTACTATGTTGACCCACGGTGGAGCTCCAATCTGTTACACTATCGCAATAATCAGGCCCGATACGAATCTCAAATCTATTGTGTCGTATAAATTCTTTTTATCTATTGTGTCTTATAAATTCTTAACTTTTCACACATATCATTTCCTTAGACATTCAACTCCAATTGAGTACTGACATGGCGCGATTCATAATTTAATCGGACAATTACTTTCGTACCGATGGAAATAGTCTCACGCGATTCGAATACCCCGTAATCCAACGCTCTTGTTTATCTTATTTACTCTTCTTGATTTCAACAATAGTTTCGCTTGGAATAAAACATGATAACAGTGTTACTGCTTACTCAGGAAAGCAATTCTCATTACGCAGAAAATAACTGTTATATGCCACTGTTTGAATTACGCGCCATGGACAAATGAATTCGACGAGGCGCAAAAAGCCGTCTCATCATAGTATATAGTCAAATTATAAAACTGATTTTGAATTCTTGAATTTTCATGAAAATATGTCAATATCAGAGTATTCTATAGGTGTATATTTCAATTAAAAATGTAACAGATTAATTTTCGAAATTTAAAATGTGTAAGAATTGATGTAAATTATATATTTATTACAAAACTTTTTGTGATTTTTTAGTTATATGATTTGATTATAAAAATTACTAATATGTATATATAAGTTTATAGTGCGGGTATGTATGTTTATGGTTCACGTGTATTTGATTTATTGCATCAAATTAATTGTAAAAAATACTTTTTTTTAATCTTTGTAGATAACATTGTAGACGACAAAAATTAGTTAAATTTTATAAGGGAAATCCACGTGCTTTATTACAAAGTAATGCAACAATGAAAATAATGTTTTAATGTAAAAATTATTTTAAAATAATTATAAATAGTATTATACTGAAGATTTCTTTTCATAGAAATTGAATCACATTTCACATGGAAGTCATCAACCAAACGAGCAAATTAAAATATATTAACAAAATATAAACAGAAATAATTTCGAGAAATAGTAATCGAGAATAAATAATTTAAGTGGTGAAGGTATTTTTTATGCTAAAAAAATAATTTCTCTTGCTACAAAAGTGAGAGAAAATTATTTCAATGTTTAAAAAAACAGGTTCCAATTTTTTTTACAATTTATTAAAATTTTTAATTGCAAAAAAGAACAAAACATTTTAATATTTTTAATTTTGTAATATGTAAGATTGTAGTATATAAATGTAATTATATAATTAATAAATACATAATTCATAAAAAATAAATAAAACGAAAAATGTTAATTTATGAGAAATGTAAAATATGTAATCCCGTTTTTCTTACAGTATTACTAAAACTACTAAGAGAAGTATATAACCTTAACAGGAAAATAAATAAATATGTGTGCTGGATGGTGTTGTCAGAAATGTTCATTAAAATAACGTGCATCAGTGCAGTGTGAGAAACCTTTATTGATTACGGCCACTTGAACGTCATATATTATTATATGATTTAGTATGAAATCGTAGATGAAGCATGTTATAATAATAATAACAATAATAATAATAATAATAATAATAATAATAATAATAACAACAATAACAACAACAACAACAACAACAACAATATGAACTACCAACACTGCTTAATGTTAACTTGGACCTTTGACCAATCATGTGATTTCAGAACGGCTGTTTCCCAGCATATTATTCAATAGTATTACAAAAGATATTTGCGTGACCAGATATATTGTTTGAGTAATTTCCTTAAATACAAATTTTATCATCGAGTGACAATCTCTTGAAGACATAATATAACAACTCAGAAATGTTTGTTCTCAAAGTCTAATAAATTTATATAAGAATTAATGTCTGTTTTAGTATTTATTTCAAATAATTAACGACAAAAGTACAGACATAATGTAGAAAAAAATTATGATAATAATATTAATTATACCCAACGTTTCGGATAAAATGATCCGTTTTCAAGGGATCAATTTACCACAATAAAAGTATAGTAGTGACCTTTTATATGTAGTAAACCTTGAAAAGGGATCATGATAGATTCGAAACATTGGGTATAATTAATATTATTATCATAATTTTTTCTACATTATGTCTGTATTTCTGTCGTTAATTATTTAAAAAAAATCTAATAAATTCAATTTTAAACCTTTTAAGTACGGGGACGGTGCCCCTGACCGCTTATAGTACAAAAACCGTACATAAAGTTTATCAAATCTTGGCAACATTTCAATACTTGACTAAGATTTATATTGTTTTATTATATATTTTTATTATATTATATATTTTTATTCAATACTTTATTATAGGCATAAGATGCTTGTTTATAATATATTAAAAATAATTTTAATACCATAATTTAGAACAATTATTTCAAATTGGTTCAAAAATTAATTTAAAAAATGATTTAAAAATATTATGTATTTAATGTTCTTCGACGAATAAACATCTCATTTTGAAAAACTAATACAACGTTAATTCATATATTCTCAAATGTACGTTCAAACATGTAGAAAAAAATCTATGTATAATTTACTACTCTAAAAAGTAACAAGATGAAATTGAAATTGGTGGGAAAATAACATTTATTTCAATAAAAAATCTATTGGGTTAGCAAATAACTTTATTTTCTTTTTGCGTCGAAGTGTGTTTACTTCGATTTACAGTCTCTTCTCCACAATAGTAGCACTTAACTGTTTTGCCCATCTGATTGAAATTCCAAATACACTACATATAAATGTTAATATTAATATTTCTTCCGCCTTACGTGATTGTAAACATAAAAAAATAGTTTAATTTTCGCCATATTTTACTTAATCGTCATTAAAAATTTATTTCAAATCGAAAAATTACCAATTGTGAGCAATCGTTAATTTACAACAACGTATTTAACATACTTTGTTGATTATTTGACTGTTACTTACTTTAAATGCTGAAAATTCCATCAATAAATCTTTTTTGAGATTACAAAATAATTGAGGTTACGAAAACGCACCTAGATCAATTGTTCACTGAGAAACCATGATCATTCCATGAACTATGCTATAATGTTGATAGAAAAGAGTCATACAAATGAATGAGCAAAATATAATTCATTAGAGAACACATATTATATAAAGTGAATTTCAGGTTATATCAGTGAAAAAAATATATGAATTTATTTCCCAGAATAATATATTATTGATTAAAATCGGATTGAAATTCAATAAAATTTAGCAAGCTGTATTGACGTTACTCAAAATAATACAAATATTGTATTAGGAATAAGGATTTCAGAAACGCATAGAATATTTCCATATAAATTCACAATTAATTTGATTTAAAATGAATATAAAAGTTTAATAACATAGTTTGTTTGATATAGGAAGACTCAAATTAATGTATATATTTAACATTCGTCATTTTTCACGATATTAAAATATTAACAATTAGTTTCTAAAGTAATCAATAAGAGACGTTAATGTCGAGAAAGACCAATCGTTCTATAAGACATTTGAAAACAAAACTGATGTTATTTATAAAGCAACTATTTTAATTATAAAGATTTGTTTAAATTTCAATATTATAAGATATGGTATAACAATTATATTCAATGAAAATTATTTTTATTGACCATAAAATTTTTATATACTTACGGAACTATATTATTTGTATTATATTAATATTTATAATGTATTATACATTGGTTATTACAATGTGCTACTTATAACATGGTCCATTACAATAATTACAATTTTAATTAATTCCTTTGCCATGTATTAAATAATGACCTACACGTGAATATCTCTGGAAAAATATCATAATCTTCCACAAACGCAATATCGTGTACATGCTTGTATTCATAATGTTATTAATATTCATAACACATATTAAATAATGCTGTTAAAAATTGTAGATAATCATTTAATTATTTTCGATCGTAACTTTACATACAGTATAATTACCCAAATCATTTTGACTAAAATATGCTCCAGATTTTCTCGTGGCCGCCCATGTATTTCCCCTTTTTCTCAAGCTTTTTATGAACCTTAGCTTAACTCTAAAACCATACAAGCGGTAAACTTATCGGTAGGAACAACGATTTCGAAATATGCAGATGAGATTAATCTTTTTAGAACGCGACCGCGTCGCATGATAAACAGGAATTTACACTCGTATCGCGCCCCTGAGATTACGTGATGTCGAAGTCACCACCCTCCTTATAATACAAAATTTCATAACTAACATTAAAACTAATATTTAATCTCTTATCATTTCATTTGTTTCGTGTAATTAATAGTCTTGAGAGTACTTTTTTACTTCATAGGTTATTAATTTATTTTATAACTATCTAACAGATGTTGACTTCAAAATATGTAATAAATTCGATACCTTGTATAATTAACAATTTATTCCAATCATGTTAATAAAATATACGTAGAGGGTACATATTTACGTGAAACAAAATATGTTTGATGTACGAATTGCACTGGCATGTTTGCTTTTACATAAATTGTCTATATAAAATGACACAGATAATTCTATCTATAACGAATCAACGGCGCAGTTCGAACGCAATGTATTCCACAAATTATACAACATTTAGAATTCCTTACAAAAAATAGACGTAAGACAAAGTTTTAATCAATGACGAACTCAAAATTCATGAATCCTCACTTTTTAGTAATTTTTTATCCTTATATAATTCTAATCAATATGTTATCAAACATACATAAATCATTTATAAATATGAATATTTTAAAAAATAATAAAAATGTGACAGAAAAATCTAACTATCAAAATATATCTTTATAATTATCTCTATTTTTATCCAAAATAGTCCTTAATTAAAGTATCAAAATATTAAATTTTTAATTTTAGTACACAGTGCACTAAAAACAGGCTTAAAAATTAATTATTTTTGCATGTTTTTTTGTATTTTTTCAACTTTAATAAGGTATAGTTTATATTAAAGCACAGGTCTATCGAGGATTTTCATGATAATTTCATATTCTATCCCATCGCTTCATAACAGCTATTAAATCAAATAGTTTGTACAAAAGTATATTTCATAACATATATACTTAACTATATAACTTTGAAACACAAAATAAGGACTCTAATTTAACATTTTAAAGTTTTACGCGAAGAAAACAACTTAGAAAACAACATCACGTTATTATAATAAATAACTTTAGTAAAAGCATTAGTTTATCTCTAACTAGTTTTTCGTTTAAATTTTGATTTAACAATATAAACACCATTGCTCAAATTTTGACCACGTCCTTATTTACAGGGAAAAAACATGGTATTGTAAATCTTCTAACTAATATGATGAATTTATGACATGAACAAGCCAAATCGCAGATAACCGCATTGTATCTACTCAATTTCAAACGTTTATAACATACAAAAAATGAATCAATGAAAAATATTTTCGATAATTTTGTTCTATTTTAACTTAAAATCGAAAAATACAATAAAAGTCACATTTTTCAATTGTGTATTCTTTTACATTAATACATTTAGGAAATTATTTTTAAAACATAAATTGTAATAATTCTATAAAATATCAATTTCTATAAATATAAAAATAAAAATAAAATTCTGATGCGAAATTTTCTTAATTTCTATAAAACTGACATCTTCCAATTAAACGCCAACGAACTGCAGCAAATATTAAATGCAACTGTAATGAAATTTTAATAACTTGCCACAGATATTTTATACTTTTGACACATCATGTTCTATTTATTCATTTATTCTATTTGAAATATTAAGGATATTACGTGAAATATTGCAAATATTTCGTGTATTATACATAATGCAACAATTAAGTTCGCAATTGAAATAAATAAAAGAAATAAATTCCACCAAATGTAAAAAATGTGTATTATATGATGTAATATAAAAACACAATATTATCAACAATTACAAAAGAAGTTTTTTCAGAAATGTTTTTGTTAATGTTTAATCATTGTATATGTCAATAATGCATTGTTACTGAAATACATTATTAATCACGTGTATAAATTGTAATGGCATATTAAAGTAAAATTATAATCGAAAATAATAAACCAATGTCAAATCATGTAAATTGGCCGACCTAAAAATTTGTATATTTGTCAAATCATCATTTTACCGTCAGGTCAACTTATATGCAAGATAACAACTGGCAGCTCGTTTCGCAAACTTTCAAGATCGATGTGGCCACTGTATTGTGAGTAAAAAACATCAAAATCCCCGATAGCGCCAGTAAAGTATAGTTGCGCTCAATCACATTGGATCCCTTCTCTGCACTTGCAGAGCAACTCAAGCAAAGAACAGCTCTCGAATAGTGCTACCCTCATCTAGCAAACTCAGTTGGGTATATCTGAAGGATCACCTCGCCGCGAACGACTTTCATGACCACTCGAACAAGTGTGCCTTATCATGCTTTTTAATGCTTTCCACTTTTGTAACTTCTTTCGTGGAGAAATGGGGGAAGATCGACGAATTTGCTTGAAAACGCACGACTTAGTTATCAACCTTAATGATTCAGAATTGTTTATAAAAGTTTTATAAACTCATTTAATTGGCTCTTAACGCACGCATAAAGTTCTTGTCTCGGTTTACATAAATGCCACGAGTCTAATTTTGTTATCCTGATCTTGTAAATTATTGGCATGTAAATAATCGATATTCAGAAACATAATAGTACTTAAGAAGTGGAAACAATGACATCCACCATATCGCAGATTATGGAATTAATGATAATGTTTACTAATTTCACAGTCTGACATTTACTGGTAAATGTGTTTGCTTACATGTATGTAATTGATATGTCATTATTTGACAAAGTTTGTTAATTGAGACGCAAATTACTGATTATAGGTTATAAACTGTAATCATTGTTTGTATTGACTAAATAACGGGTAAATCAAACAAGACTAAATAGTCTGACGCAGCGTAATGATTCATAGGAATTAATTTTTAAACATTTAAACAGGACTTTTCACTTCTAAAACTAGACTTTCCGAATACTAATTAATGATAAATTGAAAATAATAATTTGTTTTCATCTTCTTTTGGTGTTCATTAAATTTTAAAATGTAACGTATATTTATAGGTAGCATAGCAGTATGCTTGACTTGTCCTCTGCAATGCGGGTATTAAATTTCATTCATCGAGATAGATCCAAATATTGCAAAACAAAATAACTTCGCGCCTGAGCGATGCGAATACCCTGTTAATTCACGAATAACGTACCTAGCAGAGAGAGAAAATCAGCGACAGTATCGACGCTTCCTATATCACGAATTTGCTTGCTCGTTTTGCAAACGTTGCAACTTCTGCTTCGAATGACTTGCCAGAATGGTGAACTTTTAATCCATTGCTCAAAAATACTTCATAATCAGTAACTGATAATAACTTACCAATCTTCGTAATAGTTTTCTTTTCATCTATTGTTTTTATTGTCGAACTACGTATTCCAGGATAGTGAGTTTTATTTATTTATATCTCGTACAAATAAAAAGAAAAAACCCACAAAATAATGTTATTCTTCGTAGTTGTTCAAGAACAATCTGTTCTAAATATGTGTTTAAAACAACGATTATTTAATGAAATTATAATTACTAAGCTTTTAATTGTCTAGTACCAAATATAAATAACTTCACTGGCTTAAAAGATCTTTTAAATTTTCAATTTCCCAGTTATATTCATCAAAAGATTTATATTCGTTTGTATGAGATCTTCTCAAAGGATACTGAAATATTCTATCGCACCAAACGTCAACAAAAAGAAAAAAGTAAAAGCAAAGCATTGCATAAACATTTCTTCTGACGAAATTGAAATCGTAAAAGTATTTCATGAATGACTTCTTCGTTACATTTACACCGCAGAAAAAATTCAGTGATTTCCATTCTCATCATTTTCACGGTCTAGATACTAAATAAAATGAAAGTCGTAATGTAAAGGGGTGATGCAATGAACGAGAAGTGAATGTTTAAAAAGAAATAATGTCTTTTAAAAATACAACAGTAAACTTTGAACTATTTCAAAGATGAATGTTTAAATGCGCCACTCTTGAGTGAGGCATTCAACAAAATTAATTGTATAATAAATTATAACATAAATATTTTGAAATTGTTTAAATGAATAAAATTTACAGAAATTGTACTACAACAAGTTCTTTTAGCCACGTTTGTTCGTGTCATAAAAGGATTGATCAAATGAACACAACACTACAAAAATCACCTATTATAAATCTGATTTCGATACAATCGTTAAACCATTATACGTAGCATAATAGAATGATCAAGATAAAGTCAACATTTTAATCAAAAAAAGAACTTTCCATTAAATATCAGTATTTTATGGCAAGGTGGTAACACGTTGAAAAAATGTGTGTGTCATTGACACTATTGCAAAATGATAATGTTGCTACATTTGCATATATATATGTAAATATTTCAATAAAATTATAAAGAAACTTGACCCCTCTATCGGTCGATCGGGACAATTGGAATACTTTGCATCTTCATTATAGTTGGAAGTAGAAGAATCTGAGAGAAAAATAAAATGAATCGTATCGTCAGAACTATCTTACGTTCTCGTATATTTTTGTTGGAGGCTTCAGTACTCTTGGAAAGTGCAATTGTGCTATTTTTCTGAAAAAGACATTGTACTTTACTCGTCGACATTATGAACAAAATTAAAATAATTGCAATAAGTAACGTAAAATAGCTCAGTATAGAACAATGGTAATACGAATACATTATCTCGAATGATCAAGATTATATAATTTATGAGTTTTTAAATTATACAGTTCCGAAATTTTTAAGTTTAAAAGTGATTCGAAAGTGGATGATTCTAATTAAACTCGTGACACATTTTTCAAAGACGTTACATGAGTCAACTAATGAATGAAAAAGGCCAATATAAGAAAACGAAAAAGTGGCACATCTTTACAAGAAGCGATGAATTTCTTTTTCAACAAGACAATGACTCTCAAAGGAAAAAAGTAATCCACGCGGCTAGCGCAAATGTATAAAGAGAACCGAGAAATTACACTCAGCGCTAATTTGAAAAGCGCGTGAAAAATCGAATGTGAAAAAAAGTTATTACTGTGACAGAAGAATGCATAAATACGTATGTAAAAAAGATGTTAATTAAATTTTTATTTCTTCGTCGAAGTTACGAATATTAAATTACTACTAACTCGTACCTGTAACGTTCAGTGAAACGGCATTAAAAAGTTTTCTTACTCCAGTAAGAGAAATTATAAAAAATAAATAAAAGTCTTTAACATTAAATTCAAAGTGTTTAAAGTAGTAGTAAAATTTATTTATATTAAGTCATCAAATTTTTTTGAATTTTATAGAAACCTGCAATACAATAACAATATTTTTATATAAAACATGAAGCTATAAATAATAGTCAACATTTTTTTCAACATTAATTTATATTGATCTTACGAAACCGTGAACTTTATAATTTATTACCGCGTATTTTCAGATGATTTCAATGTAAAATGAAAAGCAGCAAAATAAATCACATTAGCTGCAACAGCGCTCCACATTTTCTCTTAATGTAACTTCTTTGTTCGTATTGTTTAGCCTTCTTAATTAAGACTTAAATTAGTTTCGTCCGCACGTATCTCTATTAATTAATACTATAATCTGTTTTCTTTCTTTCTTGTTATTTCTTACAAGTATTTAATTGCATTTTAGGTGACACTAAGATAAAGTAAAAAAAATGCTTGCTGAAAACTAGATCAGGAGCTCCACGTGTCACACCGATAATAATAATAAAATATAAGAATATCTTTATGGTCGATTGCTGGTAAGTGACGACGTCACGAAGAAAACGTTTCACCGCGAGATTTCCGAGTGCAAGAAGGATAGTCCGCGTAAGCTTTCTACTTTCTTTAATCCCCCGATGGGAGTGGAACCTCCTGAGGCACTACTGCGCCAGAAGTTGCAAGTGCCAACTCTCATCCGCGCGGGATAATCGGAAAAACAGAGCTCACTTCTGCATTATACTTCGACCGTATATGAATCGTAAATTGAACGTTTTCATACCTCCACAACGATGCTTTACAAACGGAAGTCTTAATCGTTGAATCTGTAATTCTTTCCTCAATGTAAAAAACCATTCGTAGTAATAGTATTCAACATAAATTTTTATGGAAATTCATCTCAAGTTTACTATTATCATTGTAATATAACTTCAATGAGTTGGTGAAAAAATTATCGGAAGTCTATTCATCAATGTGCAAATAATAAAAAATTCTTTTTATATCTACTCTTAAAATGTTGTTCGATGACAAATTTTATCATAAATAATGTGCAATAATAAAAATGTTCAATTATTGCTTGACTCTGCATAAAATACTATTTATTTTAATATTATTATAAATAGCTTTTTTCAAATAAATTTTTATGCAAAATATTTAAGATATCATTTTTTCGACATAAATGGATAAGTTGCGTGCTATGCTAGTGTATAACAAGCCATCAAAAGAGATAATGCTGTTTTTAGTAAATAAAATGTATAAATATTTTTGAATTTCCCCCAAAGCTAAAATGCTACACGAAAATTTAATGCGAAAGAAAGAAAAAAAGTGAATAAAAAAAGCAAGCAAATATTGGTAATTTCGAATGAAAGATGACGAACAAAATTTGCGTTGAGAACCACAGACCAAA
>JABFOX010002822.1:0-11008 GCA_022817665.1 Axea sp. ZL-2020 | reverse complement strand
TTTTACAATGAAACAGTACATTTTAAAAGTGTTTAATATATTACAATTGTACAACACAAAAAAAAATTATTCAGTATAATTTAATATTAGTATTCAATTCGGTTAGTACCTGTTTTTTATACTTGAATTTTTGTAGTAAAAATGTACACGTGCATAATAATTTTATATCGATGTCGAAAAATAATCAGAAAAACATCAGATCAATGTTTCAAATCTATTGCACCGGATTGAATTATAGTAATCTTTAATTCATCAACATTCTGACGTGCAAAATGAATTGTTCAATGTACGAATAATTTGCAAGATCTTGAAAATTATTCCATTTTCTCAGCCTTATCTTTCCCTCGCTAAAAGATTAAATAATTTTTAGGCAAAAGGTACACCGTTACCATATTTTCTTATAATTTATAGGTTTTCGTCACGAATGTCCTCCGTTCGCTAAAAAGCATGGGAAACTCCAGACTAATATTTTTCTTCGTGCTCTGAAAAAGCTCTCGGTATCTTTGATGTCCTCCTGAATTTTACGAAATATTTGAATAATGTAATGAAAACATGTTCTCAAATGCATATATTTTATCATTACATTCTGTTTTGTTTCAAATCGGCCATGAATAATACCATAATTACCAATTACTCCACTGTGACATATCGCACAGATATTTCACTACGACTTTCGATTGATATCCATTACAAAATATTTACTTCCTGAATCAGTCTGGAGGGATGCGTGAGTCATTGCTATCTCGACACATACAAAAAGATATCCGTAAGTGTACCGATTTCTCTGAAATCTATCACAAGTGATAATACAAAATCATTTTATCATTATTTTGCAGTACAAATAACCAATGGAAAAAAACAATGAAATCGCATGGTGAGGTTTCGTACTCGCGGACCAAAATAATTGCGCAAAAAGGTGCTCTGAGTGATTCAAGTTCGATTCGTAATAAAATTAATGAATTATGCCACGCGTAAAAACGTAACGAAATTATTGATTTTTGCTTCGTATCATTTATCCTTCTTTTTTCCAACGCAGAACAGAATTATAGTCTTGCGGAATCAAAGTGGTATTCTACATTCTAACAAGTTGAAGAATAATTTGCCTGTAAGTCGAATGAGTCAACGAGGTTTCTTTACCGTGACGTTTGCAAATAAAGCATTCTTTAGAAAAATACATATACATACTGGTTTTGCAGGATTCTTTTCACTCCGTTCGATTCCTAACGTTTTTCAATCTATTCATTTTTAGATATGAAATGTTTATGATAAGATGCAAATACTATGAAAAGAAAACATTTGGAAAATGTGTCCATAACGAATCGTCCTACTTCGGTGTCGAGAATATGTTCAATCCTCAACTTTTCCCGTAAACTTTTTTTTCTTCTTGCTCGGACAAATGTAAAATGAAAATAAATAAAAGTATTGAAATAAAGTTTCATCAAATAAATGTTCGAAGGATGCGCACGATGCGGAATTAAGAAATTGTAGATCTTCTCGAAGAATCCTTTCATTGTACTTCCGAAAAAAGTGTACCTTGATCTTAATATATATTTCAAGTTAAATTTCAATGTAAAACAGTTCTCAAAAGTATCTCTTTCGCTCGAAAGTTACTCGAAAGGAAAAGGACCGACTGCGTTTTGCCGTGGCTATATTTATCGCAATTCCACGACATCTTTGTTTTGACCGCAATTTCGTCTATTTTCGCGATCGAATTTTTTGTCCCGGTAAATTCGCTCGTCAAATATTCAAGAACCTGACGTTTCGACGGCCGATGACAAAAAATCGTGAATTATTGAGCCAAGGGCTTGTCTATTTCCGATGTCTCACGCGATTTCGTAGAAGTGATTTTCATGAAAAAATGTTTCTATGAACGAGTCGCATTCTACATTTTTTGCGACGCACGAATATCACGGAAATGTCAATTGCGCGAAAAATAAATGCATCGAGACAAAAGGACGAGTCAGAAATTAAACTAGCATTTATTGAAAATTATGAAATTAATTAGGTTGCGTAGTAAAGGCACCGGACATTTGTCCGTGCGGATTAGTCTGACAAATTGCGCTAATTTCGTCGCTCTTTTCGCCAATTCGCGTAAAATGTCGTTGATTTTTATGCGGATTATTCGTCAATTGTGCACGTGGCAAATTTACGACAGTTAATTATTTTCTATCGTTGGTTTGGTGCGGGGATGTTAAGTGTGTCTATGCGTTTGTACAATTACGTTCGTAACTCTTTTTCGTTGCCGTGCAATTTGCGACAACCTGTGAATTAAGTTGTTTCGGCTGTCCAATTATTTAATGTTATTTTATCATGAGTTCAATTTTTACTAAATCATGACGGATTTCTTTGATGCGCAGGTTTTGGGAAATTATTATTAAAGGCAATCAGAATGTTGGTTTATCTCGTCTGATAAACAGACGGTGGATAAAAAATTGATTCACTGTTTCAAATTCCATTTTTTATTAATTTTCTTCATTTTTTTTCTTTGCCTGTGCTGTACACGACAATAAAAAGAGAAATGCTAAATAAAAAAGTATTCAATAAAATACTCTACTGAGTAATGTGTTTTTATAATTTATATACGTTTTGGATTATCGAGATTAATTATGATGGTGATTACGCTGATTATGATGATGGTTATTTTTTTATTATATGATTGTTATTATTATTATATGATTATTATTATATTGCGCTAGAAGAAAAAAAAGCTCTGGAAATTATGTTTACGAATTATATTTTTGAATTGATTCAGTAGAATTAATGCGCAGTCGAAATTAATTTTTTTTTGCAATTGTATTATTAATTTTATTAAAAGATACATATATAAATCGTGAAAGTTGGAAAAATTACGTACAAATATGAAAATAAAGCTTGAAATAGAGGAAGACTCAGAATCACAATATGTAGTAACTGTATGGTTTCAAGCAAATGGTAATTGTAAACGATTCGTATTATATTTCAATAGCTATCCTGCATGTACATAGAGTTAATATTTGAAAACAATTGTAATCAATATATTTCAATCGTCTCATTGTAAATAGAATCTTTAGAATGCATGTTGAGCCCTGGACAAAATACAGAAATTGCTTATAAATTGTGAATATTGATATACCGTTCACGGACCTTGATTATGTTACCGTAATAATTGTTACATTACATTACATTACATTTTAGGTTTTATGGTTATTATAGTTCAATAATACATTTATTTAGAAATAACACACCGCGATGATAATTCATTAATAAAACAAATTAATGTTATGTATTTCGTTGCGCTATGTATTAACATGTTTGCGTTGTACAATTTTTAATACGTCATTTAGATTTATATATGAACAAGATTAAAAAAATTAAAAAATACAAATGATGCTTATTGACTACAAAATTGCATCTCCTGCACCATTAAAATGCAATATCGAAATTTCTAACCCAATTTGTGTCGTCTTATAATTATGCAATATAGTCAGATTTTCATTTCGACATTTTTCTACGCGAATTAATTAATTTAAACGTTACATTATTTCTGTTAAAAGTAATCAAAATAAATCATACCCCACGCACATTTGTTATTTAATCAATTCGACCAAAATTAGCATTAATCTAACCACAATTTAAGCAAATTAAATTACACTAACGCAAGTGGAATTTGGAATGCCTAAACATCAAATAGGAATTTGGTATTCAGAAAATGAAATCAAAACCTGCATTGTATTAGACATTCACCCGAAAATGCAGCATAGAATTTTGAAATGTCTGCCAATTAAAACTCGACTGTCCAAAACATCACCCAAGTATCCACGAAGAATCTATTTTATGTTTTGTTCGCTAATGCTTTCAAATTTTGTCAAATTTTTTTAAATTCTGCATCGCAGTTCCACTTTCCTGCCCAACGCGCGTTACTTTTCATTTTTCATTACGTAATTTCTCCGACTCACAAGAGCCGTGCAATTTTTCTAATTTAGATTTCAGCCTTCGTAAATCCAAACGAAAAAAACAAGCAATAAGCAAACACCGATTCGCTTCATTTGCGAAAATAGTTGAAGCATCCTCACGGTGTTCAAAAAAATGTTATCCTTCGTACTGGGTTGAATTTTATTGTGAGAACTTTGCGCTATAAAAAAAGCACAAACCTTCTGTTTTTATGACGGGATCTCGCAAAAATCTAACAAAAGATTATCATCGGGTATGAAATACTTCAAACACTCTCGTGCCTTTTGCCAGTCCGACCAATTTTGAATGCACGCACTTGAGAAGAAGTGTGAAACCGGTCTTGTTTTAGATTCTTTGCATCTTTTAAAACCTAGGCAAATGAGCAAGTCCATGCATTATTAGTTGTCGGGATGCGTTCGCTTTTACGAACTGGAAAATGTGCGATTACAAGAACACAGTTACGGCTCTTCATTAGCAAGTTCAGTTTCAGTTTTTGAAACGCAAGGTGCTCTCTTTCTTCATCAAGCATGTCGATATAGCACTGGCTGCAGACAAAGTGCGGCCCGCACGCATGCACATCCAGACAACTACGACGAGAATATCCCTACGAAGTGGAGAAGCGAGGGTGCCTTGAGATTTTCAGTTTAATGCGTCACAGGACGTCCTCCTGGGCTTGCTGCGCCGTTCTCCCTCGCCCGTTAAGTCCCTCTCGCTCGAGCAGCGCCCTCTCTCTTGCTCCGTGCGAGCTCGTCTCGATGCAATTGGCCGCTTCTTTCCACCGAAATATTTTGGCTTTAAATCATCCCGCGCGAGTTTCTTCGGTTTTTTTTATCCACGCACCTTCTTCTCGCGATACCCCTGCTAACCAGAGAAACCGTTTTTATTTACGTCGCGTAGTTCGTGCGCCAATAACTGCCGACCGTTAAAGTCGTGGACGAAACATTTGCCGGCGCTGGTGTTTGCACCGGAGTCAGCAAAAATGTTGTCCCGCGAGCATCTGCAGCGCGCCAACCAATCACCGAAATCGACAACAATCAATAGCTTTTCGAACGCGCGATCGGTTAGACCATCATCAGGTGGCTGCGGATCGTCGCTATCAATCGGTACCGCCGATTTATCAAGAGATACAGCGCTTTCAAATGCATTACGAAGAGACATTTGTTTTACCGCGTGCGCCTCCAATGGCTTATGGTTCCTATATCGAGATTAAAGAGGATCTCGCGTTGCGACTCGACCTCAAAATAAAGGGGATGACGCGTTATTAAGGCGCGTTGAAGAGAGTCGTGCGCGAACCCCACACTACCCTTGCATTTCCATTACGTGCGTCGTACGTCAAATTCACTTTTACTCGTTTTTCTTTTTTCACTTTTCTCTTTTTTTTTTTTTTTTTTTTTTCTTTTTTGCTACTATGTATTTAATACGAATGTTTTAGTATACATTTTCGTTCCACCATTAATGCGGAATGATTTGAATATAAAATTAATATGCATGTTAAATATTCATGTGAAGATTCGATACAATGTGAAATAATACAGCCTAATCATAGGTGTTTCATCATTATCAGCGTCATCATGAACTCGCCTGGAATGCTTCATTTATCTAACACTGACTCGTGAAATGATTTAGTAACAATTGGAATTATGGGTGGAACGCCGTTAAAGCTGTACATCACTTCTCACTAACATTACTATTACAAACACAAGTTAATTATAATTTATAAACACTAAAAGCACCGCGTATATTATTCGTTAATTTATAATAAATTTCTTTGATGATAATAATAATGATGATGATGATATGGTTATTATTATCATTGTTGTTGTTGTTGTTGTTTAAATACGAAAAAAAAGTTTTATCCATTTATATATTCTGCATACATAATGCATTTGTATTTCAATGTAAATGTGTATATAAGTCGTATGTGCACATATGACATAAATTATCCATATATATTTTATAAGAAGCATATGTAAAAAACGTATATATTTCCATGTACATTATGAAAGAGATGGAAATCGCGTGTTCGTTATATTTATATAGTCGGTACAAATAAAATAAAATAATTATAATTGAAAATATAAAGTGTTTAATGAAACAAATAATCTGTGAGTGATAATAATTACGAGAAATAGCAATATAAGTAAATGAAATGAAGGACTGAAATGTGCAAATTAATTGTTGTGAATACAGATTAGCTTATATGGGATGTTTCATATACAAAGAGATCATCCTTAATCATTAATTATGTGTCACATATTTAAACACTGTGCCTACAAGGAAAAGTAAAATTGTATAATGCAAGAAATCAATTTTAATAAGATGTTATTCAATATATAAGTTGTTGAGATAGTGAACCAGGTTAACATAGTCCATTAAAATTGCATAAATATACTTATATAAATATTGTAATTGTAAAGTAACAGTCAATTAGAATGAATATTATAGTAAAATTATGACATTTAATATTAGATCTATTACAGGCTAGATTTTAAATTTACAGTACAATTAATATATTATTTAAAAAATATAAAGCTATTATTAAATTATTAATTTTAATTATTTAATTATTTTCATATTTAAAAAATGTAAATTATCCTAAAACAATACTTTCCAAGCTCAATCTTTTCTGAAATTATACTGAAATTAGAATTATATCTTGTTCTTAAAAAAAATGCTTTTTATGTGTAATATTTTATTATATCCTAGTTAAATTTTAATTACCCACATTTGGTGGCAAATTTAACAATGTGCTTGTGTGTAACAGGGTGCTTGTATTTTACAACGCAATAATAAAAATGTATATGATTATTAGAAATTACATGTTCGATAAAGCATTTTATTTTCAAGTCAGTAGGACAACAAAAAGTGAACGTGTGCCACAGGTGAAAACCCATGATTTTGGACTGTGTGAATTTGTATAGTTTAGTGGTCAGAAGATTTGAGTTTGTTCGATTCCCAATGTAAGGCACCTGTGAATATTTTAAATAGAATGTTCTACTGGTGTTACATCATTTGAAGTTTGTTGAATCTTGAACTTCAAAAACACAAGTATCACATCTATCTTAAAATTTTGTTATTTAATTTAATCATTATTTTTATCACAAATCTGACATAATTTGGTAATGTAAATAAAAGCAAATCCTGAATTAAAGTGCTGAGCTATCGCTGTGAAGATACTCAAGTGAATCAACCTGTAAATGTTTTATGAATTATGGAAAAACCACATTGAATCACCCTGTATAACAAATTTTGCAAACATGTTATTGGGTTGTTCGGAAACTAATTTCGTTTTTCCTTAACACAGGATTTAATAGTAGTTTTTCACCTCCAGCTCATATTTAAACCGCATAAACATGATTTTTTTGACAATTGATATAGCAAAGCTTGCTTGTGAAAAATTTCGATTGACTCTACACAGTAGTGTTTGGTTGGTACCCTATTAAATACGGAAAGTAAAAAGCAGCATTTTCGACATATTTTACTTTTTTACTGTCGAAAATGTAAAAATGCTGTTCAAGCAAGAAAAAAATTATCTGATGTGTATGGAGAAAATGTATTGACAGAACGCCAGCGCAAAAACTGGTTTGCAACATTTGAGGCCGGCAATTTTGATGTTGAGGATGCATCACATTCTGATGGAACGTGGTACATCAGCTAGCTGAAACTGATGAAGACACTATGAAGGCATTAATGGACGCAAACCGCCAAACAACTCCTGAGATCGCTGAGAGATTAAATTCATTGAATTCGACCGTTTATGATCATTTGAAACACTGATGTTTAATATCAAAGCTCGACATACCGGTACCTCATGTTCTTACGGAAAGGAATTTATTCCGTCGTGTAGACGTCTGTGATTTAGTTCTCAAATGTCAAGAAAATGATCCAGTTTTGAAGCACACCATTACTAGGGACGAAAAATGGGTTGTCTACATCAATATTAAACGCAAAAAATCATGGAGTATAAAGATGAACCGGCTCAAAGCACTCGGAAAGCCGGTGTTCATCAAAAAAGAAGATGCTATCTGTTTGGTAGGATTTCAAAGAAATAGTTTTTTCTTTTTTTAAGCTTTTACCGGAAAATACAATGATCAATTCTAAAATGTACTGTCATCAGCTGAACAAACTGAATGATTCGCTTAAACAGAAAAGGCCTGAGTTGATTAACAGAAAATGTGTAGTGTTCAACCAATATAATGCGAGATCTAACACAAGTTTGGTAACTCGCCAAAAAGCTTTTACAACTTGAATGGGATGTACTGCTACATCCAGATCTGGTACCTTCTGATTATTATTTGTTCTGGTCTCTGCAAAATTTTTTAGACGATAAAACTTTTACTTCAACTCAAGAGGCCAAAAAACACCAGGATCAGTTTTTTGCCAGCAAAGAACAAAAATTTTGTGAGCGTGTAATCATGCTATTGCCAAAAAGATGGCAAA
The DNA here is from genome assembly GCA_022817665.1 of Axea sp. ZL-2020. Lineage (NCBI taxonomy): Eukaryota > Metazoa > Arthropoda > Insecta > Hymenoptera > Scelionidae > Axea > Axea sp. ZL-2020. The sequence continues at coordinate 2,638 of JABFOX010002822.1, read as the reverse complement.
AAATATTAAACCAGAATGGACAATATATAATTCATAAAATATTTATTCACTATAAGAAAATCGTCTTTCATTTTCATAAAAAAGAAACAAAATTACTTTCCGAAAGAACCAATATGTTTTAAAACACATTGCAATGGTGCATATAAATTATACATAAGTTGAAGTAATGCTTAAAAATACATTACATTAATGTTACACAAATTTTATTAAATATTAACTATTCGTACATACACAATGTTATTATGTAATAATATGATATGTAAAAATAATGACTTTATCAAAATTTAAATTTTAACGTTTAAGTTGAAATGAAACTATATTGTATAACCTAAATATATTTTTGAAAAAGTATTTTTTTTAAACGCTAAATAAATATAACGCTATATAAATATAAGATAAAACAAAATAAAAGATTAGTTGAAACACATTCATATTATATTCATATGCTAGACTAAATGTGAATATGATGAGTAAAAGGTAACAAAGGAATCGACACAAAAGAACAATACATATATAATCGGCTGTCTATATAATTATAAATCCAAGGCAATTAGTTTGAAGATTTGTACGTTTTTCAAGACATAATAACGTTCTTTGTTGAGGAAACAAGTACATCGTTCAAGTATAATTATTTCGTTCAGAGGCAGTACACACAATTTCTAGTATAAAGTTAAATAATTAACAATGAGTTTTAATTTTAACGAGCTAAAACGAATGCGTAATTATCACCTTTTGTTAATCATTCATTCGAATATAAATGCTTTATACTTCTGACAATAAAAACCATACGTTACTGAAGTCATATTGCTTAGAGAACAGTGCAGTAGCATTTTTGTCACCGCCACTCTATAAAATGTCATCCAAATTAATTTACAATTACTCTTAGCAAATAAATATGACGGTGACCGCAATTTTGACTTATTTCCTATCGTAATAAATTTTGGTAAATGAATGTTTAATACATTCATAAAATAAGTCGTGGTTGAATGAACAATATAGAGGTATTAAAAGCAGAGAGCAGCGATCAGAATGCATCTATAACGGTGTCATGTGGCCATCCATCGCATTAAATCGTTTAAAGATAATGATTAATTAGTGGAGGGAGTAATCAATTACGGTATGAAAAGTTAAGTCCAAAATAGTGGCAATTCTGTCTTATCAGATTAATTAGTAGATGTTAAATTGAATTATATTTTGCTTTAATTGCTTTAATAATAACTTCATTTACAAAATGAACTAATGTTTTCATTTAAAAAATGAACTAAATTATTAATACAGCGCGATTGGTAAACATAATCTTCTGTAATAATCCAAAGAATTATTATTGATTGCAAATAAATCATTATGATTGAAGCATAACTTTCCAGCAAAAGTAATTTGTTTTCCTGTGGAGTTCAGAAAAACTGTACTGATGTGCATTGCATATATGCAAGATGATAAATTATATATATGTAAGCGAGGGACAGAGTCTTCTTGAGACATGGAGATGGAGCAAAGTGAAAAAGTTATAACAGCACTTATACAAGTGGTGTCATTTATTTAAAATTTCACCAGAACGCGGTTTTTAAACAATATGTATAACGTGCAAAATGGACTTTAAATAATTTTGTCATAATACATCGAAACTTATTACATTGTGATATTTTTACATGTTTATACATCAGTTTGATTAACACAAGAAATATCTTTTGCTTAAAAAAACCAACTGTGTGAAAATGTACAGAATACCATTAAAAAGTCAACAGCTTTGAATTGCATTACATCTTACAATAAATATCAATTAAACATTATATTAAAGTTACTTTTACTAATTAATCTGAATAACTAGTACACACATAAACAATAATATTATCATTATTTAGACTTTAGCTTTTACTTTTTAATTAAAATTAAAATAACAGCTCATTCAACATTTCCTGAAACTTTATAATAAATAGTTTAGGAACACATTATACTGATAAATATTTAAACATGATATAATAATAATCAACGAAATATTCATAATTGTATTATTATAACATAATTAAAGTATGAGTACACTTATATTATTTTCCAAAGCAGTATATTAATTATAAATATTTCTATTATTATTTAACATTTATACATTATCTTCGGAATAATATGTATTCCGTTGTTAATTTTGTAAAATTGTAATATAAATATTAAACAATGTCGATGCAAAATAATGCTAATATTATTCACAAATGTATTAGAGAACGATTTCTGTGTGTTATACAAATATTTTGTAATATCAGCATTACTATATATTTCTACATTTCTAATTACAATGGAAATTTAAAATTGATCATTAAAGTAGTAGCAAATAAACTATTATTGCAATGATTTATTTACTACACAACTGAATTATTACACAATAATATTTAATATTGTATGAATCAGTATTGAGAAATATTATGATATTATAGTAATATTGCACAGTTGCTGGATTGCATAATTTTAGTTTATATAAACTAATGTAAAACTACGTTGAAGCCTTACAAAAAAGTATTATAAAATTATAAAGAAATCGTTTAATCAATAACTTAGTACATTTCCCATTGAGTGCATTAATTATAGTTTCTGATTAGAAAATGTTTGTAAAGGACTATGATATACGGCGTGAGGAAAGTAACACTTT
>JABFOX010002821.1:0-11010 GCA_022817665.1 Axea sp. ZL-2020 | reverse complement strand
AAACAAAAACAAAAGAAAAAGAAATAAACAAACAAAAAAATGGAGTATGAAACATTCTATATAAAAAAATCAAACTATGATTCGATTATAAAAATCGGTGAACCACTACACTCTCGTGATCACAACACGCATTAGCACATAAGCGTAAAAGATCGCGTTTAAAAAGTTTCATAAATGCACGATTATATACATAAAACAGTGTGCACGATTAAATCATGTCGATTTTTTACTACTACTATTTGCTGCCCGTTATACATTTTTACAAAACGTAATTCGGTCACTTTTTATTGTTATATACTTCCGCTTGCAAATATTTTGCGATGACGTCTTTTTACAATTATAATATTTATTGTTTACCAATAGATTTGTCAACGAAATTAAGGTAGTTATGGCAGACAGTAATCAGAGTCAATGCAGATCCAACTCCAGCAAGAGTGCACATTAATGGATTTGGTGGAATTACGGATCGTAGTACTGCCCAATGAAGCACGGATCCGAAGCTGAATAAAATTGCACCACAAGCACTGCAAAATAACAAACAATACAATTATTAATTTAAATATATGTACGAATTATTGCTTGATACATTAAATAAATATAAAGTAATTATATATTAAGTTAATACATTTCATTTAGTATTAATTTTATGAATATAAATAATCACATTAACAAGAAACGTATTAGTATTTAAAATTGTTTGATTCTCCGCTCGCAATTCTTTGGGCTACAAATTTTAAAAAGCGTTAAATAAATGAATACTCAAATAGAGAAGCACAGTAAAACTTTTCGTACAATAAAATTCAACAAACTGTTTTGCATCTCAACAAAACAATATTTAATTAATTTAATTCAGCGATACAAAATTTACAAATATTTTTCCAAAGGTGGTTCACAGATTTTGTAAACAGCTGTGCAAATTACATTAAAACCTTCGACAAAAATACGCATTTTCACGCATGCAACAACATTCATTTTAATTTACTGGATTATTTTATAAAGTGCTTTTTTCAAATTAAATTTCGTTACTTTATTTGACAAATGTATTTATTAAATTAATTTTGTATTATATGTTATAATCTAAAAATGATTTATTCTCGTGTATTACGTATTTAAGTGAATTTGTTGTATATATTATATATTAAACATGATCTAACAATTTATTTCATTGAGTTTTAACGTTTAATAATGACATGATTCGTACGAATATTTATAAAACCGAGATAATCAATTTCATCGAACACAATTTGTTTTCTAAGTATAATTATATTACCTAATTTTGTTGTTTTGTATTTATAAGAGTTTTTTAAGAAACTACATTAAAACTAGAACGGACTGATAGTGTTTCACGAATGTTAGATTTCCAGTGCTGAAATGTGCACGTTTAAAGTTACTAATGAACCATCTCATTTTTACCAATCAAGAGGGAACTTATTTGCTGCCTCATTGCCGTCTATTTTTTAATAATGAGTAGTATGCATATACGTAGTGTTGTATTTTTGCGAGTGTAGTGTAAGTGAAATACGCACGGGAGCTTAACGTGAAATCCGAAACGCAAAAAACAAAATCAGACGTAGGTTCCAAGGCATTTTCTTTGCCTGGAACCTGCCCAAGTACTTGGCTTGCCCAAAGGCATTTAATTTGAATTATCTAACGATATTTGATCAAACGTTTCCGGTAAGCTTGTCGACTAATAAATTAATATTCTCACTACAAATAATAATAATAATAATAAGTGAGCATGTACTTTCCCCAAAACACAAAATTCTTGCGTTGTATATCAATATTTATAATATAGACGTAGAACACTGAACATACAAGTTTGTATATTAAAGACATCATATTGTATACGTTTTTTATTGTTACATTATATAACAAAAATCATATAATTTTTTGTTTTATGTAATATAATTACATATTGTTAACTACGCTATATATTGCATAATAAAAAATAATTTTTCATATCACATAATGCATGCCTGTTATGATAATTCTATAATTTAATTATGTATAATTAATTAAACACATGCATATTAAAATATACATAACATTTCAGCATTGCATTTATACTCAATGCTTAATAAAGAATCTTTTTTATCGGTTTTTTCATCCGCTGTTCCATTGAAATATATTTCCACATATAAGCGCAATCAAAATTATCTACAATTTTCATTACTTTCCACGAATATGTGTAAAGTTTTATGAAATTTCATACGATTGATATGAATTTTCTGTTGCAATTGTCATGTTTTTATAGCACAAATTTCTTTTATAAAAGTGTATAATTTTTTGACCAGAATAGTAATTTATTTGCAAAAAATTTAAGATCTTCAGAGTAAGGAACAATTCGTTTTATAAACGGGAAAACGTTTTTTATGCATTGCTTATGCATCGAGACTGAGCGGCTACCAGTGCGCTTCGAGCGCCCTCTTGTCTGATTCTGTGACTCAGAATTATTGACATAAGTTCAGCGATGGATTATAAATACTCTACGATTTGCATTCTTCACTACAGGCATCCTTTATGGTATATGATTCACTACTCAGTGTTTACTTGTGTTTTAATTAGTTTGACCAGGATGTTGAAACTTCGTATGCTTTCGTGTGTAACGACTGTGACCGTCAGCGCCACCTGTGAAGTACCTTCCCGACAGCTAACTATTTTGAAAAATGATGCTCAGTAACCATCAATTTTCGCTTTCATGTAAACATATTTTCAGATGAATTTTTATTGGGTAAAATAATTTATTAATCTATAATAAACTTAATTTAAATCGTTCAATTTCTGGAATATGTAATACACGTTATTCATCTAATATATTAAGATATTATTCTTTATAAATATCCCTGATAACACTCTTATGCTTTACAATGTCTGTAATTCCATGTAAAATTCGTGTTAATATTATTTCAAATTTGCACAAAACGTACATAAATTTTTAAATGCGAAATATCTTTGTTTTTATAAGTAAAATTTTAATAAGAACTGTACAAAAATAAAAATATAAAAAAATAATAAATCAGTGAATATTTTATAAAGCTGTCAAACTATTTTTGTTTTCAATATAAGATTCATTACTTTAAATTACAATAATAAAAGTTGAATTAGAAATTTGTAATTGTTGAATCAACCATTTAGAATAAAAATAAGGTGAAAAATAATTGTACTAAATATTCAAATTAACGAAAAATCGTTAAGAATTTAGATTACGTAATTATGAACTTTAATATTGCTTTCTGTATAATTTTAAACTAGTTGTAAACGACTTAAACGTTTGTATCTAACTGCGATAGATAACATTGTTCTTAATTTAGTCATTATTTAAGCATTTAAATTCTAAAGTTCTAACTTTATTACTTTTTAACACAATGCATTTATAATTAATTTATTACTTCAGTTAGAATAAATATATAATAATAATTATATGAAGAATTAAGAAAATAAACAGTAAACCAAACATCATTCATTTCAATATAAAAACGTCATAAAAATTGTATGCTTTTTAAAACGTTATAATGATGTGATTTGTTATAAAAAAAAAAATAAATAATCATTCTTAATACCTGTTTACTAATAATTCATCTTCAGAATGAATTCAGATTTTCATAATATTTATTTATGATCTATCTTTACTTTATGCTTTTTCACAATAAGTCATGTATCTTCAGAACGAATTCAGATTTTTATAGTTCTGTGTAATTATTTTTATGAAATTTCATATAAATACTATGGAATTGTTGTTATACATCCCATATATTATCATAAAAGACATTTCTTTTATGAAATTCTATAATCCTTGTAGCAAGGAAAGCATATCTGTATTTAAGATAACTAGATTTAATTTACATACGTTTAAAATATTGTATTAAATGATACAAGAGTGAATCACTTGTATAAAAAACTCCGATTTTGCACAAATATTTCTCCTTTAATTATTATAAAAATATGTTATTTCACCATATATGTCTTATTTGAACTGACATATGTTATAACAAATTAGTAAATTATTTTTAAATTCTATTATACAAAATGTTAATACTATAATTATCATTTTTATATTTATATAATGAAATATAATACAAAAAAGCAATGTAATGAACTGACTACATTCATAGAAATATAGATTAAATAAAATGTCCATTCATTTCAGTAATGCATGTGCTAAAACATGTATCTTCTATAAACCTAGATCAAAGGAACAGTTTTGTTTGCAGTGTAAAAACCATAATTAGAACGTTGATTGTCATCAGCCACACGATGACTGACACTGAACATTTTCTTCGGACCGTGTCAGTCATCAGTGACTGACTTGTGGTAAGATTTCTTCGGAATTTTATCTCATGGGCCAAACGGAAAGACAGACAAAGCATACGTTGACGTTTAATGTGTTAATGCATTTGTTTAATTAAAAATATTTTTTAATTCCATTTAATACACAATTTGGTTACTTTAAAATTGTTAATATTCAATATTTGATTCGATAAATAAAAAATGTAATTTCACTGTACAATCTTTATAATTATATATAACCACCAAAACAAACAGTATTTGCTTTTTATTTAATGCAAAATGTATATTAAAATTGTCCAAATACAAATATTTTTTAACCTCGAGGATGAGATCTCTAAACCTTCAACTTTTTTTAATTGAAATTTTAAGAGCTTCTTAGTTAAAAAAATATTTATATTAAACAAATATTTTAAAAGAACAAATATTTCAAATGGGAAATGCTTAAAAAAAAGTGTAACAAAAAATGACATTATGTTAAGTAAAGGTATGATTCATAAGGAATATTTATTTCTTTATGGAATTCCCAATCTTCTACACAAACCTAAAATGAAATTTTTACTGCTTAATATTCAGACTTCAATGTCAAACCGTGACTAATTATGACTATTCTACCTGTATGTTATTCTCCAAGGTGTTGGTGATTTTGTCATATGATCTCGAGTGTAAAAGTAAATTCCGGTTCCAACAAGGGTACTGAGAAGAAGTAAGTTTGTAACATCCCTATTTGGAAATATTCTGAAACAACAAATGCTCGTTAATCAATCATTACTATAAAAAATAATTGCTTTTTAAAATAGCCTGCTTTATAGCTTTGTATATTTTTTATATTTCTATTACTTATTTAAAAATAAAACAAGATTAAATGAAAAGAAATAAATTTGCAGAACTATTAACTAAAAAACATGTAAAAACTTAACATTTAATAAATTAAATTATAAATACAAAAGTACTCATAATGAATAAAAGATTAAATAAAAAGATTTTAAAATAATAGATTTGTCAGAATATTTAAATGGTAAATATTTAAATATATATTTTAAATATAGACTATATAATCTAAATTTTAATTTTAAAATCATATATTTTTAAATTTTTAAACATTCTTATATATGACTTTAATATCGTTATACGTAACTTATCTTATCGAATCAAAATTAATTTCAGTAGTGAACTTATACAAACATGTATCAAAATATTTTGTACAGATTTCATTAAATAGTTATAAACTGTTAATTTCTTTTGATACAATTGAAATTTAAGGTAATAGAAATAAATTTTAAATATGCAAACATAATATAAGTTTGTGCAAAGAAATGGTATTATTATTTTGCTTTTTATACTTCATTTCTAATCCAAATATTAATCAATTTTGCATTACAAAATTATTCACAATTATCTTGTTTTTGTTATAGAACTTTTTCTGATAAAGACCAACAACTTAGGATCGAAATGTTAAAAATAAAAAATGCCAATGAAATTATTTAAAGTTTTACATTATTTTATTGATGACATACTCGTTAGTTACATTAACAAAAGCAAATTTGTAATCATCTAAGTATTAAAATAAAATACTCTATACATTCAAACATGTAACAAATATTTCTATTTATAAAATGTTTTAATGTACTTGGTTACATATTAAATAAATGAGAATAAATGATGCTAAACTAAATTATTAACTTCAAAATGATGTAGTCTGAAAATAAATATGTTTACATACATTTTGCACATAAGATGTTGAATTTTTCAATTCATTGAGTAGAGTGTTATTCCAAATCAATAAAATAAAATTATTACTTAGTTAATGGTTATTTCAATTGATTGATTTATTTATTCAAAAATAAAACAAATAATATGAATGAGTACAAACTATACAAATTTGTTTAAAAAATATAGTATTTTGTTATTTATTATTTACTATTCACTCTAATAGGCAATAACAATCTCTAAGTGTTAATGAACCTTTCCTCTTCAAAATATTAGAGGTTATTTAATAATATTAACATTTAACCCTACCTCTTCATATTAAAATTGAGTTAACGGAAACTGGCAATTTTCATTCTATGTTCAGATTTTAAATTAAAAAAATAATATATATAGGATTGATTTAAAACAATTTTAAAGAATTATATAATATTATAATAATACTATTCTGAACATATTGCCTCCATTGTACATAGATGGAGAATTAATAATATAAACCCATATTGTTTTGAGTGGCATTGTTTTCTTTCTATCTTGAATTAGTTTTGATATATAATTCATCAGATTTTATTTCAAATTATATTTATTACATTCAAATTTTTGTTTGTTTTTTAAATATAAACTAATTTAATGTTGATAGAATTTACGATACACCATTTAAATTTAAAATACAACAGTTGTATTTTTTAAGTTCCAATCACATTGCAACAACTCAACAACATTTTTTGACTGCAATGATTTGTAAAGACTTTTATACGTACAGACAGACAGACAGACAGACATTGATATGTTTAGGACTCAAAAAGAGGATGCTGAAGTTCTTTTGTGATGAGTTTTATAAAGAGATTCTGATACAAATTTAAGGCAAGTTGGAGAAACTTCCGGACTATATTAAGACTATATCTGATATGAGAACAGATAAGTTAAAGTCCATTTGTTCTCAGAAGATTGCTGATTTTACCAATATTGTTGAGATAAATAATCATGAATAAACAATATTGGTATAGTTAACAGTAAAGAATTACATTCTTCAAATTATAATGAAATAATTGTTAAATCTGTAGTACAAAATCATTATCCATACATTTGGAAACTTGCTTACTGTTACCAATTTGCGAATCAGGATCTAGAATTATGATAAACTAATATTTATACTGAGCACTGTCCTAAAATTAGTTGAACTGTTAATTAATCTTATTTCATTGACAAAAGAAATATTCGATATAAGACAATAAAGAATATTGTATAAATTCATTATAAAATGCTGTTAAAGTTGTTGGACCTATAATGATTTCATTAAAGTATCTATATTACATGTATATCTATATATACAAAATACAATTTTGTATGTAATGTAATCATTTGGAGATGCATTTACACGCTCTAAAATAAACAGCACTTATCCAACAAATAATATATAGTAATTGACATTAAGCAATATTATTTACAGAAAGTATACGTGAATTTATCAATGAATAAACTAAAATCAAGTTTCCAAAAGTTCTGTTCTGCAAATTAAATAGTTTTCTTCAATTAATTCTTATTTGCAAAATTATTCACACTCAAAATACCTCATAATTTTTATCATGATTAATATTTTCATAGAATAATAATAATAATAATAATAATAATAATAATAATAATAATAATAATAATAATAATAATAATAATAATAATAATAATAGAAAAATCATAAAACTGAATATGCACAAAGCAACAGTTGTAGAATGTTACGTAACGCGCTTCACAAAAGATATGTAATTTTAACCATATTACTTATTGACCATGAAACTCACCTAACTGAAATTCGTGGGTTCCTAAAATTAACGGACAATGCCGTGTAAGAAACAACGCCAAAAGAGGGGACATAAAACTTAGCAATGTTGCACTTCGTGAGAGGCCGCAGACCTAATTTTGAAAGAATGGAACCGGCGTTTCCATTATCTTTTTCGGTCATTTTGCTCTTGTACAATTTTTTGATCGACCAAGTATAAAATACGCTTATACTTTTTAGAGATATGAATTAAGACACCGTTAAAACAGTATTTAAAAGTACAATTAATACTTATTAAACCGTTAAACCAAATGCAATTAGACCAAGGTAGACGAAAAATTGAACAGCTTTGAGCAAATACTGCATAGATAGGAAATATAGAAATAATCAGTAAGAATCGCATGTGTGTTGTTAGATTCCTATGATACCTACACGAAGCGGCGCAGAAATTTAAGGCCTGTTTGTAAAGTATTTTGTGACTGCGGGTCCTTTGCCTTGTTATTATTTATCAAAATTAAATTTGAAGTGTTTTCTTCAATAAAGAATAACAATAACAATAATTTAAATATAGTATTATTTACTATATATTATAGTATATAGTAAATAATAATAAATAAATTTAGCGGATTCTTTTAATCTCTTTTAAGTTCGTAAAATTACCATTTTAATAATTATCATTTATTTCTTCTAGAGCATGACAATCTCAGATTCGAGATTTTTAATTTATTATTCAAATAATTTGTCTTCGGTTAATCATCATTGATTGCTCACTGGAATGATTTCAAAGAACAGATAAAAAGACTAATGTATCGGAAGATGGTAACTTTCATTGCAATAATACAAATCTTACTTTCATTTATTTTCAAATGTCTTTTCTTTTGGGTAAAATCAGAAAATTTTATATACATTTTAATTAAAATTTTTTTTAAACTAAAAAAAATTCAGAAAGACAAGTAATAAAACATAGATCTAATTCGCCACTACTTTTTTAAGAGGTTTGTAAATCACAGCTCGGGTAATTCTAATTGGACGTGAGCCGAGACACCTCGATCAAGAGATGACTTCTCTGAGGTTTTTTTCAGGTTTTAAATCATTCAATCCTGGTCCACCAAGAATCAGATGGCCTTTGCAGATTCGTCTTAAGCTTCGTTTTCATGAATAAAAAGCCATTTCACTACTTCCAAATCCATCAAGGATGAGTAGCCGGTCAATGAAGTCTACTTGCGAACACCCTTGACCGTCGATTGAACAGGCTAAGGGATCCGATGGCTCAGTCCATGTGCACATTGAAACACCGAAGGAATTTTTTATTTTAAAAATAATTTGTATTTTTTAATTGTATTCAACATTGTTAACATTCAGTACATTGTGATATTTTATACAATAAATAAAAAATTAATATCATCATAAAACTTTTATTTTTATAAAACATAATAAAAATAAAATTATACTTATAAAATATATATTTGTCCTGTATATTGTATATATTATATGTACATAATGTAATATGCAATATAAAAAAAAAATATTTAATGTAAAATGTACACCAACATTTTTTCTAATTTTGTCAAATTGAACTTTTATTTTTAGTATTTATATTTTCTGTACCAGATATTATTAAACTGTAATTATTATTTTTATTTAAACAAAATTTCTTAATTTTTTAATTGCAGCAATAATTTTTATTATAACTTTAATTAATAAAACAAATTATTTAATATATTATTTATAGTCAACGCATATATTTAATTATTAATTAAAATAAATGATTTAATGTTAAAACCATTATTTTTTATACAATTTCTAATAATTAAAATGTTAGATTTCTGTGAATAAAATTATTTTCTAGATGTGTAAATTGTAAGAAATTATATTTATTCATATTTAAAATACATTAAGGAGATATATTTTCGTTAATGCTGAAAGAATTAGCCAATGACGTGAATTTGAATAGATATCATAAAAGAACAGAAACATAATTTTTAATAAACGCGTGAAAATCACTAGATTTCACGTGTTAACATGGTATGGCAACATGGTACTACGTGTTGTGCGCGTTTTTTTATCCGATGTTACATAAAGGAGCGTTTTAAAGACGCGATCCTTGTCGTTTATTAATATATTGCTCCATTCGGGTCAGCAGTTACCTGCTTTACCCAGGGACGAGCTAGTTCTTTTCGGTGCGAGAAGTTGTTGGTAAAAAAAAAAATTTTACCTTGCAGGTAGTGAAGAACAAGTAGCTAGTTGTTCGACTGCAATACACTGAAAAAAAGGTGGTCACTTTCGCGCGGAGAGATTTGAATTAAGGAAAGAAAAAGAACTTAAAATTTAGTACTATTTTATTTATTAATCACACACGAAAACTTTTAATTACATTAATCGATTTTAACATGAACTAAACTGATTTCCGATATCCGGAAAACGGATAATCCGATTTAGTTGACTACAGAAAATTAATTACGACTAAATCTACGCGACGTACTGTACGGTATATCTAATTGCCCTGTGATTGCTCTGTTGTAAGTAGCAGGACATTAATATATATGATTGGTCCAGATCAGTTTTACATTGGGTCTAAGGGAGTATTCGACAGACGTTATCTATAACTATTAATCATGTCAAAATCGAGGAGCATATGAGTCAATTAAGTCGTTTAAGTCGTTTGCCCAGTATTCTTACAAAAGAAGTTTAAAAGGAGAGAAAAAACAAGAATAATCTTTTCTTCTTTTAGGACAATAAATCGTGGGTACTTGAGGAAAATATTCACAAACGTTGTTATATTGTTTAAACAATTATATTTATTGCCGTAAAAATGGAGATCGCGTACAACTAGTGATATTATAAAAAAAAATAAAAAAGGTCACAACAGGAATAATTATGGATGATGGTTGAGGGAAAGAATGTAGATAATCGTTATTTGTACATTAGTTCATTTATTTATTTAAGAATTAGTTTATAACACCTGAGACTAACTTATCCCGGCCTGCATAACCGACTTATAGTTCGGTAATGAAGCGAGGCATGGTAACGCCATCGAATTGTCCGTCGTTTGTTCTACAGTTAAGTCTAATACGAAGTAAGGGTAATTGTTCACTTGTACTCCCCCCCCCTAACCTCTCCCTCCGAGACATGAAATCGACGTATTTTTTGACGCTGATTAAAAAAGTCTTGATGCGGCGGAAATTAGCGGTTCTCGAGATATTTGCGATTTTTGGTCCAGAACTTGCAGCATCCCGAATGATTTG
>JABFOX010002820.1:0-11011 GCA_022817665.1 Axea sp. ZL-2020 | reverse complement strand
AATTATATGAATAAAATGTTTAGCAACAACAACAACAATAATAATAATAGTTTTATGGTTATAATTGTATTAATGAAAAAATACGTGTTGTCATTCATTATTTTAAATCAAACTACCTTTAAAATTATACGACACAAAAGTGTTTTTTCCTTAATGGAACTTGTTAAAAAGTTAATGATTCATTCCGAAGCAGATACAGCAAAACTCATAGCGTTACGAATAAAACACGCAAAACTGTAAATTTGTCATTTGATGAAAAAGATAATGACGCGGTGGCAACCTCTGCATTCACTTTATTTTCTCACGTTTTCCGTGTCGAAGGAAATATTTACCGCGCGACAGTTTTTTATCATTTTTGAAATAAGAAATAAACTCGGAAGAAAATAAATAATATTAAACGCAATTCTCAGAAATAATGTTAACAATCGCCTCGCTCAACGCTGGATCGTTTCAACAATCCAAATTTTGCCAGCAAAATATCTTGTTTGCATTGTAATGGCGTGAAAATTTGTTCCGAATCAAACATTATCCATTCTTGTTCGATAAAATTATTAAATGAGGAAATAAAATTGTATCGGTAACCTTTGAATTTGTATTGTTTTAGAAATTGAACTTAAGGATAGCGGGATGTATTTTTAGCGTACGAAAGTGTACAAAAAAAAAAAAGAAAAAGAAACAAAATATTGATACGGTGAATCGAACGGTGCGAAATTATACGCATTTGACGTTAAATTTACGTTTCAGTTTTGCGACCGGGGTTGTCCTTGTAACCAATAAGCGACTACATCAAAGAAGCCTTTTCGATTCGCGATATCGCAAGGCTTCCCAACAAGCTGTTGTGACTTAAATTCACAGTAGCCGCGACGACTGATTCAAAAGAGCGTGACGCGGATGTTAATTAATAGCGCAAACCTAAGTTCAAGTAATGTAAGGTTTCGTTACAAAATCTCGATTCAAACACGCAACATTGCGGAATGCTTCTCAGCCGTACCTCGCTGCTTCTTGTTTTTCGTTCAGTCGAACACGTCTCTTGTTTCTCCGCGTGAAAATTATTTCACGATTCAGATTAAGGCTATCACGGATGCTTTCACGGAGTTAGGGTCTTCTTAAATACAAGTGACATCACACGTAATATTGTCATAAAATGATAATAGCCAAATTCTATAAATCTGGGAGAATTGATTTAATTTAAGCATTTTAACTTTTTATTAAGTACGCGGATGTACCTCGCAAATTACAGCCTCTGTGTGAGCAGACGACAAAAAACCTTAATTTTCGAAATACATCTGCATATTTGAAAAAAAGTTGAAATTTTTAAATCAAATCAGTTCTCCCAGACTTATAGAATCTGGCTATTATCATTTTTTGACAATATGATGTACGATGTCATTTGTATTTAAGAAGACACTAACTCCGTGAAAGCATCCGTGATACACAGCCTTAACGCGTGGACTCGCCGATACTTCGTTCACTCGTTTGACACGCGTCATTAATTTTAACGACATTGCGCCGCAGCGATAGATTTCAGGAAGCAAACAATTATCTTTTCCTGCACCAAATCGCTTTGAGCAACGAATCTTTTCCCTCCCCTTCTCATCAAATTTCTCAACGTTATCTTGCAGGGATCAAATAATTTATCGTTCCGTTATTAATTTGTATTAAGTGAGCTTTATTTTTAGAACCAATCATTTTTCAACCGCAACAGCGACCAAGGAATTCACGTGAACTTGCAGTATTTGCTTTAATGATCAAACAAAATAATACGTACAGTATTATTTATCATGGCAATGATAGTCGATACGTCAGACATTTTCGTGTCGTCTTTTTAAGCGGTTTTTATACGAGAGGCTCGTGAGACGACTTATATTTTATAATACCGTCGAGACAGAATTGCCGAGAAGCAAAAATGTCAACGTTCGTCAGCTTGAACGGCATTCGATAGAATTTGAATTGGCAACATCAGTCGTGAAAATTTCTGAGCGTTGAATTTTGTGAAAGTACATTATTCCTACTTTTCGCGAAGCATAAGGCAGTTGTTGAAAAATTGTTCGAATTATTTTAAAACTGCTCTGTAAAAAAGTATCGAAGTAAATAGTACGCTATTTTTTACATGCGAAATTGAAAATGTATATTTCTGTATTTGTTGAACGCAAATACACAAAGGTCTGATATTTATTGGCATTATCTTTGTTTGATTAGCAGTTAGAAAATTGCCATTTACCATTTTTAGGTAACATTTTTATTTAGTACATTGTAATGAATGAAGATGGCATTAAGGCCAATAGAAGCAATCAGTTTTATTATACATTGTATTACATTTGAATATATTTTTATTATTTTTATTTTGTAAAAATGGCCACGAGGAACATTTAAGAAAATAAATGGATAATTTTCAATATTACTTATTTTCTATCTGACGTTTTGTCAATTTATCATTACGTCCTATAATCTCAGTTGTTAATACTCCTGCATGAGTTAGCTAAATATCATTATAATATATTGAAAAACATAACAGGAAAAAAGAATGGTCACGTAACAAATAGTGTAGAAGTTGTACAAAAAATCAGAGGAATTAAAATAATGATGTTATTATGCTGTCATTAAATGTAGAATCCTTATTCACTAATATCCCCCTTAGTCTAGTAACATCTATACTTTCAAAAAAGGGGCCAATAATTAAAAATTATACATATGTTCCAAAAGCACAATTTTTTGAAAGTATTAAATTACTCTTTGATATTTACATTCAATGAAAAAATATACCAACACATTTATGGTACTCCTGTGGTAACATAACAGAAGTTGATATATTAAAAATGTGTAACAACTGCAATCCTGGACTACAGTTTACAATAGAAAAAGAAATGAACAGATCAATAAGTTTTCTTGATGCTAATTTTATAAGTGAAAATAGAAACATAATAACAAATTGGTATAGAAAATAAACTTGGTCTAGTTGTTTTTTTTTTTTAATTATTTTTAACACCACAATGAAAATAAAAAAATAGCTATAATTTATAATTTATTGGATAAAATTAAAATTTTAAGTGACCAAAATTTGTTTGAGGATATCATTACTTATATAACTAAGATACTTATTAACAATCATTACTCAAGAATATTCATAGAAAAGTACATAAAAATTAGACTTAATAATGATACTAATAAAACTAACGTTAATAATACAATCAATAATAATTTTAATGGCAATATAGTTATTCCCTATATAAAACAAATTAAACATAAACTTAAAAGCAATTTTAATAAATATAAAATAAGAACAATGTTTAACAATATATGTATATGTAAACATAAACGCTGCATTGATAATCAGTTTTTGATAATATATAAGAACGCAAAGATAATTGACAGTTGTTAAAAATTTTAACAAGAATATATACCCTTGTTTTTTTTCAATTAAAAAAAGTTATCGAATTTACACAATTATATAATAATGTACTAATCTATGATAACGGGACGGTAAACATATCGAAACGTCAGATAGAAAATAAATAATATGGAGAACTTAAAATTTATTTTATTAAACATTCCTCATGGTCATGTTTACAAAACGATAATAATAAAATTAGGAATATAAGTAATAATTAATAATCAACATTTTTTTAATTCAATTTTATTTATTTATTTATTTTTTTTATTAGATTTGAATTTTATATATAGAAATTTTACTTGGAAATTTAGATTTGAATAATAAAATATAATACATTTTCAAACTTAACAACTCAGCCTATTTTATATCAATAGAAGGAACGAAAAGCCAAAGGAAAATTATATACAGATATATAAAGATGCTAAAACTAATTTCTGTTTTAATTTTAAATAATTTTAGTTTAATTAAATTACATGAACTAGACAAACGGAATCATAAGTGAACAATGCCAAAATAAAAAAAGTTTTTATACAATAGTGAGAATAATTGATTTATAATGAATATTAATTGAAAAAATACAGAAGATAACATCTTTCTATTGACGTAAAATAGGCTAAATTATTAAGTTTGAAAATATAAAATACATTTATGTTTTACTTTTTTCATACGTAGAAAACACGTTAATCGTGAGAGTTAAATTGATTTAAATACTTTATAGATACCTAAAAAAAATGTGGTTAATCAAACGTAGTGAAACATAAAATAATAATTGTACTTCGTTTAATGTCAATGAAATATTAAAACTACTTTTCATCGCTGCGTAGTTCTAGCAAGTATATTTTTTATTGTTGTGATTAATAACATTCACTTGCGCAGAGAGAAATTACGTATGAATAACGGTACAGTTTACTATTGGAACCTCCTTAATAATACAGAAACCTCGTTATTAGTATACTGGGGGTAGGTACAATGGATATCATCACATTGCGTGATATTCAGATAATCCATGGTGTTAAGGACAATCTTAAATAACTCTACATGTGATGTTCATAATAACGCAATGTATTCTGTATCTTTTAGAAATGATTTAAAATGTTTTCATTTTTATAACTATTTACGTACCAAAAAAATCCGAGTTAAGAACCGAAGTAAGAAACCTAAAATTATTCAGTCAACGAGCACGCCACTGCGCCAGAACGCCACACAGATTTTCGTCTTAAATATCGAGTTAATGTGTTTAAATATGACGTGTAAATGAAAGTTTGGATGATTTATTAAATTTTTAACTCAATGCTCCAACGTTAATTTTAATCACACGCATAAAATTTTCCTTTGATGAAAACAATCGAATAATGCACTATTTTACACAACTGTTGCAGTAAAAAAACATTGCAATTGACAATTGTTTAGGTTTGTTTGATTTCTACATTTACTAAATATAAAAATGCCTTACAGAAACTTTGGAGTTGTAGAAATAGCATTCAAGAAAACGGATCAATTATGTCCTGCTCAAGACTCGTTATAATAGAATAATAAAGAGTTGCCGGACAAAAAAAGAAACAAAAATAGATTCCTTTTATACGAAATGAAACAAAATGATTACATTTCAATCTCAATTATAACCCTAAAAGACGTGATATTAAACAGGAAAAAAATAGCTAAGAAATTTTTATTTGGGAACAAGGAAGATTCAAGTATTTCAGCAAGATTACCATGTTGCATTTGTATATAACATCAAGACCTGTAACAAGAGGGAAATGAAGCGATGTGATGAATTTACTGGCTTACGTACCACTTATTTATAATAAATACTTCACTATGCTAACTGTAAAAAGAACTAAATTAAAAAAAAATTATGTTTAGTTGTCTCAACGAAGTAATTATTATTTACACACGTTTATTTATATCCTCTTTTTTAATATAACTGTAGTTATTTATTATTATTATTTTGTACATTACAAAATTAATTTGAGCAATGCCAACGCGTAAAACAAGTACTTAATTTTCCTCTTGTTTTTATTTCTTATAATATGTTATTATTAAAAGTGGAATAATTCCATTTGGAGCCAAAAATCGTTTATTGCTTTTCCAACAATTTCAATAATTGTTGCATTTTAAAATTCAACAGAATTATGGCGTTAAAAATATCAGCCGAATTGATCAGCCTTCGCAAATATTTCTAAATTCAACTGATGACGCTAACTCTTAAACTTTTGTACACATGAAAAATGTACTTTATGCTCAATTGTTTTTATAAATACGTTTATTCATGAACAATGAACAAGGTTTGAAATTAATAACCGTGAAATGCAAGTTGTTGTTTTGAAAGGAACACGTTCAGTATTTTTTCAACGCGCGTAATTCATCAGTGCGTAATTTATTATTAACACCCAAGCTTGAGTCATAATAAACAGTTTGAAAGGAAGGCGAAGCAGATCCGGTTGACTGTAACACTCCAATGATTACCCACCGTTTGCATTTTGATAACGAGCAAGAGTGCGCATTCTTTTACTTTCAGTTCAGCAATCGGCGCGAATATCATTGCGATGTCCAATCAGACCAGTCAGTTGAACAGGTGGTACGCGAATGTTGAGAAATAACGCTCGTTTTGGCGGATCAACGTAAAATAATTTTGCGAAGCGGTGCAACGCATGCTGAAGATTCGCTCGATCCAAGAAATCTCGCACTTGCTGGAAGCACGCGATGGTCGCACCGTTCACGAAAACCGTTCCGTTGGAAACGCAGCCCAAACGTTCAACTTTGATTGTTATTGTAATGCTAATAACGCAATTTTTAGCGGTTTAACGAGATACTTTTTGGTCGACACTCGTATCGCCGACTTTGGACGAGGACCGTTCCGTGTAGAGCTCGGATCAATATTCATCAATTATCAGTGTTCCGTTTCCCATCCGGCACACGTGCCGAGAACAAAGGTGCGCTCTATTTATACTAGCCAAATACGAGGGTTTCCCAATAAATAATGCCAAATATTTTTTTCTTCCAAAGTATTTATTCCACAAAATTGAAATTTACATATATGAAAGAATGTTTCGTCTGGTCGCTTTATTTTTCTGCATAATCGCCTTCAAGTTCCACGGCTCTTCTCCAGCGAGACACGGGGGCGCGTATTCCCTGTCGGTAAAAATCTTCACTCTGCGGAATCAGGTTTTCGCTGCGTGAATCACCTCTTCGTCGTCTGCCAAACGTCATCCTCTCGAATGACACCAGTTCGCCGCAACATGCCAGACGTAGGAGGCCTTCCCGTCCGCGACAAACCTTGGAGCTCTGCAGCACCGCCCTCTGACGCTTTCACCCTCCGTGCCCAGCGACCAGCGGCGCCCCTATCGACTGCGGATGTTCCGTGGACTTCGCACAAACGTTCACGAGCATTCCCCATGGTTTCCTTCTCTGCCCGAGAGATTCAATCACAGCACGTTGTTTATAACGGATGCCAATTATAGACGCCATTTTAAAACATTCCCCCACTCTTACGCCATCTGTCGGAAGAAACTGAAACTTTGCATACTCGCGCGCGGCAACTTCAAACGAGCCGCACCTAAATTTGTACATTTCCCACAAATGTTTTTCACCGCAAAATCAATTGTGGGCTATTATTCATCGGGCTACCTTCCTGCTTTGATTCCCCCTTTTTTTCCGCAATAAAAATTATCGCACGCGTTACCGTCAACGAATCTCAGCGGTCGGGACCGAAGATCAGCGAAAAGAAAAAGACTCGAGCGACAGTCGCGCGATGTTCATTCGCGTCGCTCGCATTAATTTATTCACTTCGCACGGTAAATAACGGTTGTTCGTTATGCAAGAGACTGTGAATCGCAATGCGCTTAACAATTCAACGAGCGACGCTCAAAAATGCAATTAATTAGTCAGACAGGTGTATTTATAAATCTATTTGCAATCGTCGAGCGTTTAATTTATGCACGCGAATATAAACTGCCGCAATGGCAATAGAAACATTACAAAGCGGTCATTTCACCTGCGCGTTAAAAATACGTGCGCGCTTAATAAACCGAATCGATCACGACTGTAGTAACAGAGCGACACAAATCGGCTATATTTGCGCACATGCACACACGCTCAATTATCAATGGGGACGTCGACAAACGCAGATACCAGTATTTGCCAACGAGCGAATAGCGCAAAAATTCAGCGATAACCGGCTGTTATAATTCGGCTAGAATTCAAACGCATTTGGGTCAAACTTCAAAATGCTTTCATTGGGTCTTCCGATCCGGTCGTTCCACCGCGACTCGAATGGTGGGTTGCGTTCGTTGCGCAGACGTTTCGTTCCCCGAACCTCGTCGGGGAATTTTATTTTCGACTGAATTCTCGGTACAATTCTGCCGCGTTGTCGTGCCCCGATCACGAAATTTCATTAACGTCAAGACTCCTTCGGATCGGTACAACAATCCGGTAATTAAAACCACATTGCATCCACATGCACGAACACGCGCTCAATGCGTCAATGCCGATATTTACATTCAAACCATGCCCCCGCGTGTGAACTTAAAACGAAAATTCCCACCTTTGCACCGAGCGCTCGTTTGGTTTCAAACATCAGCGCAGTAGAATTCGTTCGTCGTTGTTTTTCAGCAGCGCTTAAAGCACCCGCGTCTCTTCGACGCAATTATGATTATTCAGTTTGCTCCACGACGCTTGATACCCGACCCGGTTTAGCGCGTCAATTTTTCCGCGATAAACGGATGGCATGAGAAAGCGCTTTTGCTGATCGTTAACGATAAACGCATCAAGATCAGAAATGAGAATACAACGCTCATCGACAGAGATAATGCACGGGTATAAATCTTTGCAAGCTTTTCGACAAACAAAGATTCACGGAACTCCGCGTGTGTGCGAGTCTCGTAAGTTTATGGCACGATTCAGCACGACTGGATCGACTCGAAATGACACCGGCAAATAATTGCACAGGCTTTGCTTTGTACCCATCGACATCGCATGGAAATCATACGCATTTGTAATTCGTCGCGAGAGAATCCACCTGCTTCTTTGTGAACAAACGTTTACAATTAGTCGCTCGTTGGTTTTAAATCTTAATTTCAACATTCTACCGAGTACATAAAACTTCGAGCCAAAGTCACTTTTTCGCGCTCAACATTTTTCCCCCTGCATTCCTTTCCCTTTTTTTTTCAACGGACATTCTGAAATATTCACCGCTTAAATAATTTCGAAATCCTGTCTTTAGTCATGAAGCTGACATTCTAATGATGTCTGATGTAACGGAATTACACGAAAGAAATGTTTCTTTTTGAAATATTACACATTGTACAATATTTCAAATTACTTAACGTTTCTGTGTGTAAACTTATGCAATGTAAAAGAAATAAGCGATGGATTTGTTTACATTGATCAAGTGTAATAAAGCAGGTTCTTAATTTGGAGCAAACAAGGTGTTTGTTTCGTCGAATCGGCGTGCGTTGCAAATGACATAAAATTGAATTACAAATTCGTTATTATCCAACTGAAAGAAACAGAACACAGTTGGTACAAAGCCCTTTTTTATGTTGTATTATAAATTATTTGTATCAAATCATAAACATTTTTTTTTTTACATTAATTTATATTCCGTTTGTTCGATGAAAAGACGAATTTAAAATGCCAAGTTGATGGGCATTTCTTAATGACTGGATATAAAAAATTGCACGAAGGAATTTCGTTGTTTTGTTCATTTGTGACACGACTCTGACTTTTGTTTCAATTAAACACAATCAGTTATTTTGATCTTACTGTGAGAAATGGCGATTACGGGAAAACAGACTGCAATTCAAAAATTGAAAGAATTATTTTGAACGCTGCAAAATGCAGGGAACGAAGTTACGAGATAAGCGAGTTTAAAGTTTTCATTCGATCGCATTAGTATGTTCAACGAAATAAAATGCAGGCGAAGTGTGTTTTAATTGATACGACGTGTTTGGCGCATGCGAGGAGAATCAAATTGATTAAGCAATGTTTTTTTTTAATTTTGTTGATTAGGCAAAGCGAGTCATTGTCGAAAGGTTTCATTCAACAACAATTTGCACTGTTATGCAAATTGAAGATGAGATTAATATTTATATTTAAAATTTGATAAAGCGGTAAACTAAAAATTAAACAACATTCATTTTGTTGACTGACTAATCAAATTAAAGGAAATTATTTAGTTAAAGATTACGGTATTGCAATTATTCAAGAATGATAATTGAAATCGTAAAACGATTGTTTAAAGATTAAACGAACCGTTTAATTATTAAAGGATCTTCCGCTTTAAACATCGACAAATAAAATTCTTCGAAGCAATAAAATCAATTCATTGAAAGATCGCAGGAAAAATCTATCGAAGATCAAAAGATACGTTTTGCCTATTTCAAGAAGATTTTTATATTTTTAAACTCAAACCCGTTCAACGATAATCGGATAACAGCATTAATCGAATTTCTTTTAAAAATACACGCGTTTGAAAGAACAAAGAAACAGCGTTGTAAAACAATATTGCAAATTCTGAATCAATCCTTAGTTTAATTAACGCAAACAATTTTTACCATTTTTAAAACAGAAGCTTATTTCTTAAGTACAAATTCATCTGCAAATGAATCAGTCACTGAAGAATCTCTGAAATGTTTATTAATAAATATGTTTTAACAAATATTTATTAATAAATAAAAAGAACAGATGCGAGCCAATCACTTCCGTTGACATTTTTCAGCGTCCGGCCTGAGAAGCTTTCGTGCCACAGGATTAAACGCCATTTTAAGAATGGTACTTTTGTCAGTTCCGCGTCCAAACGCAGCTCTCCTCGTCGTGCATGAGCCGAATTCGTTTAGCGCAAAATGGTTTTGTCAGCAGCGAAATAATCGACAGTCGCTGAATTAGAAATGAATCTCGAGTCAAGTACACGTTCGTGTCTTTTAAATCACGATCATTGTCGAATGAATAAAAGCGACCGAATGAATAATTGAAGAAGACGCATCGAGAAGGATCTTTTGATTATTTGTCAAAAATGTTCTCGACCAGGAGATTTTGAAACAAATCCTCTCTCGACTGTAAAGCGCGCGAGATAAAAGCGAATGAAATTCTCGAGCGTTACTTTACAACTATATCGCGTCTAATTGGAACACTGGAAAAACAACTCTCGCGAGGCGCACGGTTTTGCCCTCTTTCTGATAAATCGTTAAAAGTCGATTTCTCGCGAATTGAAAATTCCCAACAGAAACGGCCGTTCGACGGAACAAAAACTTTCAAGTGCGTTGTAATAACGCGGAGTCTGAAAAGTATTTTCATAACAACGAACGAGTTTTTTCGTTTTGCGGTATTCGTACTCACGCGTTCGAATTTCTTACACGTTTCAATAAACACAGAAGACTCGTAGATTTGAGGCTGTCGATCGAATTTACAAGAATTTCCTTACTCGCGTATTTCTTCGGTCTTTTTATTTATGCGTGTGTTTTTTTTTTTTCTTTGCTTTACTTCACACAGTACAGATCTTTGTGAACGCGAATTTCGTTCGAAGACAAAGTAGGGTTACGTAAATCATTTTGATTCAAAGTACGCCCTTATAAAAACGCTCGATTAATACGTGTAATTTGGAAATCTGCTTTTACCAATGCG
>JABFOX010002819.1:0-11012 GCA_022817665.1 Axea sp. ZL-2020 | reverse complement strand
GCGCGGGCGTCGTGGGCGCTCCACGAGCCGGGGGGTGCCTGATGAGGATCGGTAGATGATGGCTTTTGGCTGCTGGTTTTTTTTTTTTTTTTTTCCAATTTTCAATTTCACTGTTATAATTGCAATCAATTCCGCAACGAGTGTTATTTTTGGGCTTCTGATCAACCAAAAGCATTGCTGATAACTGCCGAACATTTACAACGCGTCGTCTTTTTCATCGAAAGAAGATGCTCTGTATATCATTAACGAAAGATACTCTTTAAATTTGTTCAAGAACACGCGCTAATTTAAATAAGATTTTAATACAAAACAAGAGGAGTGCTGTCATTCAACAAATGTCGGCTTGTTGTTATTATTAAATCGCAGTTCAAAGTTTCAGAGGCAGTTTCAAAGCAGACTTTTGAATGAAATGGTTTTGTTCGTTTTTTTTTTTTTTTTTTCAGAAAAACCGATGACAACGCTTCATCGGAACTTGTTGTTGTTTTAACGCCTCGAGTTGGAAATTTGAAAGTGGATTTTGTACACGCGAAATAACACTTATGATTTATTTTTGCAAATTTGTATATTTTATCCCTCAACAGAATATTCGTACAAAACACGGATAAATGTCCAGCTAATCAAAGTATGAAATATATTACACAATGTGTGTGTTTGCGCGCAAGCTAAAGATCTCTTGTTCTTTTAGATTACAGTGTTGAATCGGGGATTATTTTTATAACGGAAATAACTTTTTTGTACTTACTAACGAATACAAATACCGCTACGAAAAATAATGTATAATACATTTGTTTCCGAACGAACAATAACGTCTCGTTTGCATCAACTCTGTGCAGCTGCGAGATAAGGGTTAATACAATTTTATAAAAATAAAATTGACCAATCTGAGGAACGCGCTTTCCGCTGTTAAATTGCAATGCGAGATTTGTATTTGTTAGTAAATATTAAAACACCGCGTCTTCGTTCTACAAATAATAAAATATACAAATTGAGGAAGCAAACAAACAAACAAAACTATGACCGTCTTATTACACGCCGCTCGACATTTGTGCCAAGTGTAATAACATTTCTCACTGTGTATGTGCGTGTGCGTGCAATGTTTTACAACAGGAACAATCGTACTTGAAACATTGTCGAGTTATCGGTGTGGTAAGATTAGTTTTTTTTTCGTTAAAAATGAATAATTTTGAAATAAAACTTTAACAAGACCGAAACGTTATATTTCATTTTGTCGAGAAACGTGTTGTGCACGATTCGTGCACCACAAAAGTAAACGTTCTATTGTATAATTACAATGCTATGATAGTAATTTTAAGCATTTTCTTTTAGCGTTCCAACATTGTTAACAACGAATTGTTATGGATTTATTGTTTAATAAACATATTTTCGTGCAGCTGATAGTATAAAATTATTACAGTATGACATGAATTTGAGCGACAAAAATTGCAACTGCATTTGGTTTGCTATGAAATCATTGACAATAATTTTTATATCTCACGACGTGTATTAGAGGATGTAAAATATTTACATCATTAGTCCATTTATATAGGAAAAGAAACAGCATATGATTCTCAAGTCTTTTGGTTTCGCCGGAACCCATCCCTTGAGGTGCCGTTTACTTTTAGGTCTCCTTAGACGAATTTTGTCAAAAAATAAAATCGCAGTATACATTGGTATAATATTTATACCAATTACCAGCACATGATTATTGACGAGTTGAAAATGTTATGTTGTAAGCATTACGTAACTGGTTAAATTTTGAGAAACGGATTCTGACAAAAATTTTGTTAAAACTGATTTTTATACAAACCAAAGTATCACGGAAGTTGATGTTCAATCAAAATTGTACCGATACAGTGAAACAAATATTAACGCGGTGTACCGATGCAAAGAAGGAAGAAGCTTGAAAAAATTTCTGTCAGAATAATAAACATAAGATGATCGAAAGAGATGCTTGTGTGTATTTTGTAAGATATATTGGTCGCCATTTTATAAATGATCCGATCAAATATAGAGTGAGAAAATGCGTTTAGAGCAATGTTATACAATAATACTGACTGTCAAGTTGAATATTTTGATGTAAAATTTTCGATAAAAATGAAATGTCATATTAATTTAATATTTATGTATCATTTTAAATCAAGCACGAAATTAAGCATCCTATTTAATGTATGATAATCTGCTTCATGTGAATCATATCCGTCATATTTTTATATGTAATTTTTGTAAAAATAAAAACGTCGTATTAAAGATAATTCAAAAGTTTCAAATAAAGAAAAGTTGAAAATACAACGAACGTTTTGTTACGTCCCTTCTCTCAGTTGATTCATTTAAGTATGGAACATTATATCTGATAATTTTGGGCACAATTATTGCAAAGAATAACATCAATGTTGACAGCGTGAATTGCCTCTGAAAGCAGTTCGAAAGTAGTTAAAGGTGTTGAAACGGCTGCTACGAAAATCGCTGGTCAAACCGCAATGCTAAATGCAGAAGCATACATTTGTCCACGCACCGTCATTTCAAGTCTTAATGTGAATTTTAGTGCGTTTGATTGATCATTTTAAACACCATTTCATTTGTGTTACGCATTTCGTTATATATATTGTGAGAAATACAGGCATTTCTGGCCGATCTCTTTACGATGTTTGTCTTTCTAAATTTCACCGATCAATGTACAGCTGATCGTGCAAATATTTCATAACGCAACGTTGAAATGTTGAAATAAAGAATCAGGTTGTTATGCGCATGCGCAAAGGAAAACAAACAAGCATGTAACTTCTGACGCGGTGCTAACGTGGATGTCAGAAGGACGCTCTGATCACCGACGCGGTTACGAGCAGGCAACATCATCGAAGACGGACGACATTGTATTGCGCTGTGCTTAAACAGCTGTCGACTTATGAACAATGGCGGAAAGATTTGCGACTGTTGGCTTAAATGCACAAATAAAACTTGTTTGTTGAAATTCGTCCGATCCTCAAGCGTGCTTTCAAACAACGCTCACAAATTTTTACCAACCGATTCCCAAATATGTAGATTTCTGAAAGGGGAGACTTATTGGGATTGCGACAAATAGGAGAAATCTGATTGATCGAAGACATAGTATTTTATTGTCATTAATGGCATTTCTTTAAACCTCGAGGATTCTTTACAATTATTTGTCAGAGTTTGCAAGTGGCGCCCCATGTAACGTGTGGATTGGAGTCGTGGAGCACGGAAACAAGGATAAATCTAGGGAAATAAAATGAAATTAATCATCAGATGAATTTAACTTAACATTATACGTACAGTGGGTTGCACGATAAGCTATTATTGTGGCGGCGAATTGAATTTCGAAAGCTATTGTCTTTTGTCTTGCAAGAAAAAAAAGGTTTTTGGGCGATGACATTTCGTTAGAGAGTTAGTTCGTGCATAGCTATCGTGAAGTGAAGATCGTTGTTTCGTATTTGCGTATTAAAAAAATAAAAGAAAATATAGTTAAAACGGAACGATTACAGATTGTTCGGTTTAGGGGAATTTTCGTAATTTACTGTTATAAACTCAATGTTTATTACGTCTCCACGCGTGCACGTGATAAAAAGGGCACAGAAATACTTCCTACGGATTTGTATTAATAATATATTTATTTAAAAGAAAGATACATTAAGTGCGTGCAGAGACACTTTTTGATATTTTCCCGACTTGGCTTTCACCGAAGATCCTTTATCTGTACTGTCGCCACGATACTCCAATCAATCTTTCCTTCTCCCCTAAATTCCCTAACATCGAGTACCAACTGTGCGTTCAGTCTGCTTACACACTGGTACTATTTCGCTTTCGCTTCCCGAATTTACGATGATATAACATTAAATTATTCTTTATTAGAGTATATCGAGGTTAAATTTAGGGACTCAATCGGGATTGTGCTCAATATTGGTTATCGAGTCAGGACCGCGACCATAATCGTCACTCGAAGTAATCGTGAAAACGGGGTGAACAAAATGGCGGACAGAAATCGGTCGAATTGAGTGACGTGAATTTAGAAGGGCTGCCGCTGAGACGTTTACCCGAAATACCAGAAGAGTACGGTCTTTCAATAATAGGCAACAAAGCAACCTTTCGTGAACGTTTACAACGGCCGATACATGAGGCGAGATGTGCATGAACCAGACGCCGTTCTACGCAAACAAGATTGTCTCGTATACGACGGACGCGAGCAAAACAGTGCTCGGTGTCAATCTAGTGAGTTAAGACGAAACAACGTTACGTGCAGTACGTGGGAGAGAAACAACCCCAGATGCAGAAACGACGCAGCAAATGACGAACACGAGCGACAAGACGATCACCGAGAAAACAACGAGGTAGCACGCAGTAAATTAGGACACAACATTGCATTCCACAGACGAGATGGGCAATATCGAAATATTCATTTTAGAGATTGTTGTGATTGTCACAACGATGTATTTGATATTAAGCGTAATAGGAAAGGTAACTTTGATGTAAACGACGAATAGAATAGTTGTGCTAGAGATACATTTGTGGGTAGTAAGAATAATTATAGTGAACATTTTACTAATTCGTTGAAAAATAAATATAGTGATAATTACGTTGATATTATTGAAAAATTAAGTAGACGTACGCATGTAAATCCGCGTGAAGGTTATATGAATTATAAGAGAAATGAGCGACAGAATTCGATACGCGATTGTACAACGAATTTTGAAAAAAATGTAAATTATAACAATAACGTGTGTTTTGAATGTGATTTTGACAGCGAAACGCAAAATAATTGTTCGAGGTTATGTTATGAAGAATGTAGACATCAAAACGTGTACGAATCGGAATTAAATAGCGAATTAAAACGATTATATTATATTATATAATCGTTAGATTCTATAATATTGTATTATCCATTCAAAGACGTGGAAGACGCGCTCGAAACATTTAGCGGTGACGGAAAACAAAATGTGAATAGGTGGTTTAATTTGTTCGCAAAAAAAATTTATGCGAAAAAATTGTTAAGAGGTTCGGCGAAACTTTTTGTAATTTTCGAAGGTAACTTTACCTCATACGAATCAGTTAAATATGCGCTAATTAAAGAATTTGGTGAATAGTAAGCAAGTTCATGCAGAATTCAGCCTAGTTAAAAAGAAAACAACCGAGACGTATCAAGAGTACATTTATAGAATGTTAGAGATAGCAAATCATGCAAATATGGAATTAAAAGCTAAAATTCATTATATCATAGATGGAATTCGCGACGAAAGAGTACATAAAAGTATCTTGTATGGAGCAACTTCGATTAAAGATCTGCGTGAGAAATTTGCAATGTATGAGAGTATAAAAAATGACATTTTGTGTAGAGACAAAAGGCATGTAAAACATACGGTGCAAACTGTAGGAAGGAATGTTGATAAAAAACAAGAAAAATGTTTTAAGTATGGTGACGACAAACATACTGCAAAGAATTGTCCAAATAAGACCCGAGGTCCGAAATGTTTTTTGTGTGATAAATTCGGTTATATAGCATCAAAATATTCGAGAAAAAAAAGAGATGTTAATGTAGTAAATTGTAAAACAAAGTCTATTCGTCCGATGGTAATGAAAGACAACAAAATCTGTAAGTCGGTAAAAATTTGTAATCGAGAGGTACAAGCGATGATTGATTCGGGAAGCGATTTACATTTGATTAAATCATCATGTTATGTAAAAATTGGCGCTCCGAAATTGCGATTGAAAACAATTGAATTTAAAGGCGTAGGTAAAATTCCTTTAGAAACATTAGATAGATTCGAAACGGATGTAGTAATTGACGAAGTGAGTGTGAAACTTGAAATCGACGTCGTACCCGATGGTGTAATGAGTGATAATTTTATTATTGGTGGTGAATTATCGGAACATGCCGAAGTTCGAATGTACAAAGGTCGAGCGGAAATTGTTAGAGCAAATTCGTTGCGTAACGAAAATATGGTTGTTGCAAGTAGTATGGATAATGTAAGATGGAGTAAAATATTATGTCTTGATGTAACCGAAAGCGAAAAATCTGAGAAACTATCGAGTCTTTTAATCGAACAAAAACAAAATATCGAATAAAAAGACGCGGTTAAAAATTTTATTGAAAATTATAGTCCTTGCAAGACCCAAGACAGTGGCGTTGAATTACGCATAAAGTTGAAAGATGAAATTCCGGTTTGTCAAAACCCACGATGATTGTCAGTATCATAAAGAGAAGTAGTAAACGGATTTATTAATGAATGGATGGAAAGGGGCATAGTCCGATGTAGCTCATCCGAGTATTCTAGTTCTGTAGTGTTAGCACATAAGAAGAATGGAGATCCGAGATTATGCGTGGACTATCGCATGCTCAACCGAAAAATGTTGAGAGATCATTTTCCGTTACCATTGATCGACGACCAGTTGGATAGATTGGCAGAGGCCAAAGTATATTGCACATTAGATTTGAAACATAGATTTTTCTATGTACTTGTAGCTGAATGTAGTATTCGATATACTTCCTTTGTTGTTCCAGATGGAAAGTATGAATTTTTGTGAGTACCTTTCGGATTATCTAATTCAGCAGCTGTATTTCAAAGGAACGTAAGAGCAATTTTCAAGGATTTAGTAACAAATGGAATAGTACTGATATACTTAGATGATTTAATAATCCCGGCTATTGACGTAAAAGAATGTAAGGATAAACTATGGATTGTTTTGAATAGAGCTCAAGAGTATGGTTTAATAATAAACTGGAAAAAGAGTCGACTTTTAACCAAACAAGTTGAATATTTAGGTCACATAGTAGAAGAAGGAACAGTTCCACCATCAGAAATCAAAACAGACGCCGTGAAACGATTTCGAAAATTTATTCCCCAGTATGCGACAATAGCGAGACCACTATTACAACTTTTGAGAAGTGAAGCGAAGTTTTGTTTCGAAACTACTCAGAGACAGGCGTTTGATGAGCTTAAAACGTTATTAACAATTAGCCCGGTATTGCGACTAAATAATCCAAATTTCGAGACGGAATTACATACAAACGCATCCTGCATCGGATTAGGTGCAATCCTGTTACAAAAAAGTGAAGAAGATGGAAAATTACACCCTGTGCACGGTTTTAGAGTAAAATTTTAGTTGCGCATGAAGTGTGTCAAAGGATATGGAAAAAAAGAATAGAGTTCAACAGCTAATGTTAAATCAAACTATATTTAAACTCATAAAATTAATACCAGTAAAATACAATTCCTTAAACATAAATTAATTAAATAAAAATGTGTTTGTGTCTCTAAAATGTCCTATCTCATTTTACAGGCTTCTAGTAGTCTGTAGAATGATCTAAACAAAAATAGACGAAAAGGAACATATAACTTGCGACTCACAAGCTATATGCAATAAAGATAGGAACTAGGGTTTTGGAATTCAGGACCGTACTAAGGCGTACGGGTGCTATTGATAATAAAGGAAAATTGATCCTGAAATAAAAACATACATTAGTTGAAAAAATGCTCTTCTGGACGAGATGCTCGTCTTTGTTAGTTGTCGCAAGCAACGACTTAGAGACAAGTCACCTCTCCTGAAATAAAATGAGAGACAAGAGACTCGTCTGGTAACAATATTCGCTAGCAACTACTTTTGAGGCAATTCACCTCAATTGATAACGAGTGCACTGATTACACTGAACTGCATCGGTTTTGATGCGGTATTTATAGCTAAGTTGATTGCAGGGTGGTGGGGGAAACGTTATCTGCTCGCTGTTGCAATTGCAATTTTGCAACTATGTTTTGACCATACGATTGAATAACTGAACTTTAAATTTTGTATATATTTATTTTATTAAATATTAAACAAACTCCCCTCCATGATGGATTAACAATAAATTAATCCATCATTACTGGAAATTTCAGGCACTGCCCATATTGGTACTTTAACCATTCTGAATAATTTTCTAATTATCCATAAATTGTTATTATTGTTGTTTATGTCAGACATTTCGATTGCGACTAATTTTAATTAATATTCTTTCTTTTTATAATGTTTTGTTTGTTTACCTTCAGCGTTTATTCATCTTTCTTTATTTGTAATTTGATTTTATTTTGAAATTATAATTTATGTAAATATCAATACTTTTATTTTGAAGTAATTTTAATTTCATTTGATTTTTAAATTGTAATGTTATTTTTATTTGGTAATAGACATAATTGTGTAATATTTCTGGTTATAATGTTATTCGCCGTTTTTAATTGGTACACTCTTGTACGTAGTAATCGGCGCCCGCGTCGCGGCTTCACCGCACCCGCGGCCGCGCACAGCGTTACAAATTTTATCCAACAAATCAACTTGCTAAGACAGTGTCTCGTAAAAGTCGCTGTTGATTGAGAACCTGCGGAACGCTATTGTTATAAACCAAGACCTGAGAAAGAATTAACAAGCCACTACTCAATGTAAATCTAATTAAAAAGTTTAATTTTTTGAATATAAT
Source organism: Axea sp. ZL-2020 (assembly GCA_022817665.1). Taxonomy (NCBI): domain Eukaryota; kingdom Metazoa; phylum Arthropoda; class Insecta; order Hymenoptera; family Scelionidae; genus Axea; species Axea sp. ZL-2020. The sequence continues at coordinate 2,557 of JABFOX010002819.1, read as the reverse complement.
TATTTTTATATTAAGAATATTCCTGTATGTGATTTCTCACAATCCCTTCCAAATTCTTATTAATTATTTCATGGTCCGCAATTTATAATAATTATAGCATACGTTACTTCTTGAACGATATTGACAACTGCGATTCAGGTCGTAACACCTCAAAACTCGATAATGGTGCAAAAATGTGATTTCAGAAATCACATTAATTTCGATAACAAATACATTTCACGAATCTTCGAAACAGTGCTGACAAACAACCGAACTTGATTCTCAAAAAAGGGCCTGTGGTTGTTGCTACCTAAGAAACATCTACCGGGATGGGATTGGAGGAAAAAAGTATAATCGACTTGCTAAGATTAACACACACACACACTGATTTTAGTTTTATCGATTATACGTATGTGTTAAAAATGACACAATAAAAACCGGAGAGTTTTGAAATATTCTCAGAACGAATGAGAATATTCACGACTGAAACTATGACAACGAAAAGGAGATTTTACTTCGGACTAAAGGAGACTATGATGACGGAACAGAAGAGCATTCTCTCAAAAGTAACTCGATGATGGAAGAGAAGACTTTTTATCTAATTATAATTTTTGAGGGAGGACAAAACGTACATCCCTCTTTTCATTTCGTAAAATTTGACATTATACAATGAAACTTTTTATTTGTTAAAGAGTTCGTCAATGCTTCAATTTTCTTTTTATTGGACCATTGGGTCGTAGCTTTTGCACCCAATTGAAAAGAAAATTAGACCCGCTTAAATCATGTTTATCTTATCAACTTAACATCAAAACAAAGTTTCTTGTATTGCTTTTAAAATTTATTGTGACCTCTTTTTGAGATACCGTGGAATGTTATATTTACGATAATTGTACGCTGGATAATTTTATCTAAATTTCTTTCGTTTTTCCAAATATTATAAACATATTTGATTTCATTTTCATTTTATTTTATTAGGTCTATATTTCTTCAGGAATTTTCAATTTTTTTAATAGCTGTTTCATGTTTTCTAATACATGTTGATTTTAGATCATGATATGGCAGGTTTCAAGTTGTTTATTAATAGTAATCTGTAATAAGTTGTATTAATAAATTATCAATCATTTTATAAGGCTCGTTATTATTTTGTATTATTATTTGCTTTATTGTTAGCTATCAATATTAATATTTCATTAATGTTTAATTTGTTTTACAAACTAAATTGTTTCATTTTAAGATTGTCTTTTTACTTTTTATAGTTAATACAACTTAAGTTTTAATTGTATTACAAATTATATTTATTATATATTATATATTTATTATATATTTATTATATATTATTTATTATATATTTCTTCTCAAAATTAACTTGAATTTTGATGCAAAATGCATTTCTAGCACGTTTTGACGACAAAATTGATCCACCAAATGCATTTATTATCGCAACTAGCATGAAATCACATATTTGCACCATTATCGACTTTTTAGGACTTGAATAGTCGATTTTGCTTCATGTTTAGAAATCTTATTTCTGCTCAAAATTAACGTGAATTTCAATGCAAAACGCATTTTTGTATTTCAATGCAACGTGCATTTCAATGCAAAATGCAAGTTTTAACGGTGACATGAAAATATCATGCCATTTTTTCGTTTCATTCTAACGTATACATGTTCGTGATTTGCAAATGTTTTACCTCGTTGATTCGACCGTACGTTCGATTAGTGCAGCGGTCGCGAGAATCCTTCTCCTCGCTCGCGCTTTCGCACTTACACTTAATTTGTGCGGTGGTCGCGACAATCGTTCTCCTCGCTCACGCGTTTGCACTTAAGTCTGTTTGGTGCGACGACCGCAAAAACCTTCCCCTTGTCTCATTAGTGCGGGGTGCACAAAATTCATTCTTTTAGATCTCAATACCCATACTTACGCCTGATTGGTGAGGGATTTAGGTTCCCCTAACAAACAACCCACAAACAACCAATCAAAACGATCCACGATAATATAAAACCCGAGTCACAAAACCACTGAGCGTCATTCGACAAGAACGACTTCCCGAATTAATGAAATAAAAGAAGAAAAGTAAATGATCATCAATAATTAACCAAACGGTCCTTTTCAGGACCAATTTCAAATACTTCGCCTAGTAATTGCTAAGTGATATCCGCAGTAAAGCCGTTCGTGAGAACGTGCTCCCGAGTATCCCGCAGTCACGCGTTAACTTCTCGTTTTCTTTTATTTTGAATTAACAAAATCATACAAAAATGTGAAGAATTACATTGGCCCAGTTGCGCTGAATATCGGGCCAATAAAAGACCCCTCGCCCGTCAAAAATTCCGAGCCGTGAAACGTGCCCCACGTGACGAAATAAAAAAAAAAACAGAATTATTAAAAGCTGTGATCGAAAATTTCGTTCCCCTTATACCAAATTCATCGGAATCAAATCTGGACAGTGAGATACAAAAATTATCGACAAATCTCCAAACTCCGTTTAATAAATAGTCTATTCCAAACCAAATTCAAACCAAATCCACCTACGACTACCATCCGCATTCCAATCCGTCCAATCAAATCCGGAACACAACC
>JABFOX010002818.1:0-11014 GCA_022817665.1 Axea sp. ZL-2020 | reverse complement strand
GTTAAAATGATTTGCGAATTTTCACAGAAAAGGAAATTCCTTTAATTATTTTTTTTCTGCTAAAAAAGTAATAATTTTGGAACGTAAAGCACTTTTGCTAATTTATACGTTATATTTTATGTTATAATAATCCATTAAAAAATAAATGCAATGTTGTAATTTTATATAAGTATATAATTAAGTCATAATAATTTAAATTTTCCAGAACAATTCACACAGTTAATATGGAGTAGCAGTCAACATTTTGGCGTGAGAAAAGCGCGTAGTCGAAGTGGAAAAATAATCGTTGTGGCGAATTATCAGCCAATCGGAAACGTATCCGGCCAGTTCCAGAAGAACGTTCTGCCGCCTCTGCCAGAAGGCATGACGCTTCCTCTTCCGCCGCCACCGAAGGTCCGCCAGCTGGAACCGCAAACCTCGGACGTTTCCGGCAGTAGTAGCGTTAACAGCAATGAATCTGTTAGTACGCAATAATATACGAGAGCCGACTGCTTTTTCTGCGTCTGTGCACGACGTCAATATCGATGATCTCTCAAAAGTTTAATATCTCATTAAATTCAATCAATATTACATAATTATCGAAATTATAATTTACTTTATAATTAAAACTCACATTGCAAACATTTCTAATTGTCCAGGTGTGCATCATTTTGTACAGTATTGTTTTCAACGAGGATATTTATAATTTCAGTCGCTTATGGAAGAAGAAATTCATATCCAAATGCTCAAATAATTTTAAAATGTATGGAATTTTTGTAGTCTGTATCTTTGAACAATCGAAAATTTAATGAATTTTATATCAAGTTTTAGAATATTTCAGTTTTTAGCTCCAGGAGTTGTGGTTACATTAAAATATCAAAATACTTAGATTGTACGTTTGCATAATGAATTCCACAATTAATGAAGTTGTTTTTTGTATTTAGAAACTGACTTTTAAGACGTTTAAATATTAACATAATTTCAGGTACGTTTTATGAATTATAAAGTACAAACTTAGGATATTTTCTTGATATCTATTAGATTAAAATATCATTTTAAATATATTTTGTTAAATATTGCGATTTAACAAAAAAATCTATACAAACATGTAAAAATGTTATTACAAATTGTATGTTATCTGAAAATTATTTTTCTTTTTATCGATTTAGTTTTTTACAAGATATCGAATTACATTCTAAAACTGTTTAAATAAAGAAAATGCACATTTCCAAAAAACGTTCGTGAACAGAATTAAGAGGAAAAAGTGACGTAAATTTATTACATTTATAAAGCCTAACGTTACACATAATTTCAAAATTAATTATTAAATTATACAATTAAATGTTTGTTATATATTTATAATTGAACATATTTATTATATGCAGTTACACGTACAAAAGTGATCTAAAATAAAAATTATTAAAATTTTGTGTTCAGTATAATTAAAAAAAAATTATGATGTTATCATTGCAAAAATAAAATATCTGAGTCACACAATTCGTCAAATGATTTGCATAAAATTTCATCTTCCATTAACTATTTCATTTCAATCAAATTAATTTAATCGGAACCTCGTGAACAGACTCGAAAAAGCAGTGCCAGGCGAAACGAGAATACAAAGTATAAAAATAATAAAACAGTGGTTCCTGTACAATCAACGCCCTTGTTTAAAAAACCATTGAGTCCGATAAAATTCGTTACGGTGTACAATGCTCGAATCAAATTACATCAACCTCAATTTTATTCATGTCAATGGTTTTTTTTACTCGGTGCACATGCTCGAAGTCGCGCATAACATTTCAACGACTGATTACTCGTTTGATAAACGACTTACCGAGGACTTCACCACTTGGATTTCGGTCATAATGTTCATTAAATGATACTGGATCATTAAGACCGAATCATCGTGGTAGTTTGTCGATTCAAATCAAAGTGTCCAGATTAATCAGAACTAGTAAATATTTTCTCATGAGAATTGTTTACCGATTTGTTTGAACATTTTTAAATGATGCCATTTGGTAGTAAAATTGATATGCGAGCTTTTTTAGACATTTAAAAAATATAATATTAATTAAACACAATTTTATAAGTATTACAAATTTGCAAAATCATTGTAACAAAACCAATAAAATGATAAATATTGAAAAAACTTTAAATTAGTTATCTGATGTCTTTATTTGATTTATTAATCAAATAAAGATCAGATTTCATCAACAATCAAATTTAATCAGATATTTAATAAATTAGGGAATTACAATTATAATTAATCGGTAAAATAACGTTAATTACAAACGTTATTTCAACGTGGATGTGTGGTTTAAAAATATTGAAATGATATTAAAAGAAATTTAAAATAATATTAACGTAGGTAAATAAGAACGTACAATATTTTTCAAATAGAGTTTATCTTGGATTTTTTCAAAATAATTTCAACGTTAATTCAACGTTTATTAGTTATTTAAAAATAGATTCCTAATGTTTCTCCAACGTTATTTAATCATTCATTTTAATATTATTTCAATGTTTTACTACTCTCTTACGAATACTCAAAGTGATATAAATTTCATGGTACTTTTAGATACCACAAATAAGTAAAAAATTGAAACGTAGAATCGAAAGTATATGATGTTGTCAATTTTAGAAAATTACAGTATGGTGATATGTACTAATTGTAAGATTCCGCTTTATTATTTAAATTTTATAATTGACAATAGTTAATTTGTTTGATAAAATGTTAAAAGTATATTTATACAAAATTACCAATTATAGGAAATTATTAAATTTAAGAAATTATTTTATATTAATAACACAAAAAATCTATGAATAAAAATTATATGTATTAAATTTTAGTTTTATTTTTCAAATAGAATATTATTTATATTAACATGAAAATATTTTATGTATTGTACGAATAAAATTAAAAACACTGTTTTTTATTGAAATTATTTTATTCAAATTTAATTTATGTAAATTTAAGTTTATCAAAAAATGTAACAATTGTCAATTATATTATAAATTATAATTTTTAGTATGTATTTAAAAAAATGAGTAAAATAATTCATTTAGATTATTTTTATCATATAATTAATCTTTAAGTATACTTTGATGATGAAATTAATAAAAAATGGGTAAGAAATAAAAAAGCAAAAACAAAATAAAAACATCATCAATACTATATAAATGAGAAGAAACATAATTTTCACGAGTTTGCATTAAAGTCACTGAGAACTCAAATAGGTATCAAATGTCACGTATTCTTCATTATTATATAACCATTACACAAATGTTCAAACAAATCTGTCTTTATCACTTGAGTATTACTCGTGAGTTCTGAAATTAGACACTTTGAATTAATATAACTCAGAAACAAGCTGCTCATGTATCTACGTAGATATAAACTGCATCGAATGAAAAAACTAACAATCAGAAAAAAGGGAAATTATTTGCTAAGCCTTTGCCAAGTTATTTAATCTTTAAAACGCGGTGCCTCATAATAGTAAGTTTAAAAGATACAGCGCAAAGTGTGTTATAGATTTAAGGCGGTATATTTCGAAAATTTACACTGAAGTTTCATTTCGCAACGAGAATAAAACAACGTTGATATAGTTAACGAGATGAACTTGACGTTGAGAGGTGGAAGAATTCAATTGCTCATGTAGTACTTCTTCGACGTCAACATACATCCTCCAAACAAAATTTCAAAATTCCCAAATAAGAAAATGTTTTTTCTGTAACAAAATATACGACGTGATCCATCTTTATAAATCCATTCGAATTATAGAAATGTCACAGGGAATTTTGGAAATGTTGATTCGCAGAGTAAATTTGTCATTGCAAAACGCTTTTTGATGATATTTTATAAGATAAGGAGATGTTTTCGTTTCAAAACCCGGTTTTTATCAAATTTGTAGTACCTGAATGTGAAAAGAACTAATTTTGTATCAATACTTTGAAATGTGGTTTATTTTTATTAATCCAGAGGTGTGTTGTTGCGCTTTGTTTTTGAGTGTGCATATATGTGATTTTATTAAAACGATGGCCAAAGTGTCTAGATTAGTGCTAATGAGACGAAGTTCGCTAATGAGGTTGACACTGTTATCCCTTCTCTAAATTTTAACCTTGCTTACATTTCAACTAGTTGTGTCATTCTTAGTTTAACGTAAATTACATTATTGAATAAGTTTGATGTCAACATTTGTTTAGTGAAAATCTGCTAATTAATTATTTCCCTAAACAATAAGACGAATAAATTTTGTAACAATACAATAGTAATTTCATTAATTTAATAAATGTGTAAATTTGTTGCATAGTATAATAATCTATCGTACAATTTTTGTTTGCATTTTCAATATTTAAGTACACGTTATGAAGCGTTTACCTAAACATTTATCTCAAAGCATCAGCAAAATAAATAAAATCGGGTGGCCTTATTTCCATCTCAACCCCATTGCAATCTTTTGTCTCTAATGTTCAGTATAATAAACTTTAAAATAAGCATATTAGATATACGTTGATAAAATGAATGTCGTCTTTTACTTTATATGCATATAAACAAAAAGGATAAAAATCAAGAATAAGTAATAACTTTTGATTTACATTTGATCTCATAGTTTCTGTGATAAGAATTTTCACTACTACAAAAGACTAGAACTTTATTTGTATCATCTGCATGGTTGAAATGAATTGTCAACGTATATCTTAAAATCTTAAAAGATATATTTGTATAGAAAGCCTTTATTATGTAATATATATGTCGATATTAGTTTGTTTTAAGAAAAGTACAATGCGAGAGAAAAAGAGAAGAAAACGCATATTGCGTGAATATAAACGAGTGCGTATGTGTAAATTCGCGAGATATTTTATATCGTCGTTTTGTAAGAAAGATTCGTCAAGTAAAAATCACGAAAAAGTAACAGAAACTAAAACTGACATATTTTTTACGGAAGTATACCATATACATAGTTTTGCGTTAGAACGAATGTTATGAAACAGTTAAACAGAAAAATATTATTCTTGTTCTTCAGACTCTCAACTGCACATCTATAAAATCAGTGTAAAAATGTATTACTAAATTTTGAAAAATCCCACCAAGGTTATTTATATTTTTTTATACTTAAATATGTTCATTTTCTTCAAAATTCCATAATCTGCACGAAAGCAATTTGTCGAAATTTTTTGATATACAATTTTACTACAGCTTGCACTTACAATTGCATTTAGAAACAGAAATAACGTTCAAAAGTAATGCCTAGTTTAACATACTAACCAAACAAATCTTTATGAAGCCATTTTACTAGACATTACTTTTGCTTGCTCACTTCTAGAAACTACTCTTAAGAGGATGTTTTATTTTACATTATTTGAACTGTTGAATTCACTGTTAAAATAAAATTATTTTTAAAATGAAATTTAAAGATTGCACAATGAAATTTTATGTAGATAAATTTTATTGTACATCCTCTTAAAACTATGTATACAATTATTTGCCTTCCACTGACAAATCAAATGTTTCAATTAAACGCATGAGAAAAAGATGTTCACTCAACAACTACAATCACTCTCTTTTTACACTCGTTAACCAACAAATGCTCAATGGTTCAGCGACAACTGAACAACGATTTGTTTTCTCGTAGTCTAAGGCACTTAATGTTAAGATCAGTTCTGTTTCCTGCATCTAACGAATTCTTAATGTTTTATACAATCTGCACCGTTTAACCGACACACGCGTAATCTAATTAAATGAGCTTGCAATCTACTGCGAAAATAATCGTTCTAAAAACTGTTAGAAACATGCTTAATCTGCTTACTCACTAATATGAGACTACATTGTACTCGTTTCCCTCGAGCTATAATTGTTATATATACGTACTTAAATCGTGATCTAAGACACTAAAAATAGTTAAACAAATCACTGCTTTGTAAAATGTATGAACACGAGTGTTGTGTGCAAAACTAATGTTGTTTTATATATATAAACATATTCTATTTTACAATTAATAAAATTGTAGACATTGCTCGATACAGACGCGATTTTTTTCAGAAAATAAAATTATTTTCGAAAGTACATAGTAATGGAAATATACGAGCTGAACTAACAAATTCAAGCACTTTTTAAGCTTTGCAAAAGAATAACTTTTTATCGAGACTTTCTTTTCTCGAACTAGAGACTAAAATCAACGTTATAGCGAATCAAAATGTTGATTGTTAAACGCATTTGAACATTTATTCGCACAAAATAGATATTTACAATTATTGTTAAACAGAAAGGAAAAGAATAAACGAGATAAAAAAAGTAAAACATGTTTGTTTACTGACCTTATATTTTTTTATTTTCATAAATATAAGATAACTTGTATTTATAAAAGTGTAAATGCATACTTCGTTAACAATTTTTCAATTATAGTATAAGATTATTAAATAATTCTTACTAAACAAACACTATTTGAAATTGAAAACATGTGAGTAATTACATTAAGGATTCTCTAATAACTACGTCCAAATAATGTATACTTTTTCGGTTCCCTTTGGCATTCAGCGTGAATACATTTTAGCATACCAAGTTTTGAAGTTTCGGCAGGTTGTTTGAACGGGACACAAAGACTCTTTGCACCCATAGATGGCGCTGTTGGATCCAGAGGATCTTCTCTGAAATTATATAAAATATAAATTATATTGTAAGTAATAAATATAAAACTAATTATTCATCGCAAATTAAATAAAACGTAAAAAAAGTCTAACAAAAACTAATAAAATCAATATTTCTTAAGATATTGAGTTTCAATGTAAATTAAATATTTATTTAATTTTATATAAACTAATAAAGGATACATAATTTACAACAATTTTTTTTAAATTTGCTTAATGTATTTAATAATATGTAATGCATACATAAACATATAGTTTTTATTTTCCAATTAACAATTATTGTAAATTTAACGTTTAATAAACATTAATTCAATATTAACTTTAATTAATCAAAATGGAATTAATACTAATCTTTGATCTAAATATTCTAATTATTTAAACAAATGTAGTTTTGATAATAACATTAAATAGTTATTAAATAGTTATAAATAGCAAATTATATTTATTACAGTTAAAAAATATTTATTATACCTTGCACTGTCACGTTTAATTTTATCTTCACAATCTATCTCTCCACAGAATGGGACCAGAAGCAAATTCTTTTTATCCAGATACACACAGAATTCATCCCATACATTAACTAATTTTATATGTTGGTCCAAATCGGCTTTTGCTCTATAAATAAGCAGTAATTCAATTTTATAAATATATTAATTATAATATCAACATAAATTATAACAAAATTGAATAAATCATACTTATTGAACAAATTGTTTTGGATATCAATAAGTAATTGATTTATCGATGCTTGAGCATCTTTTCTTGCGGTAGTCAGCCTTTCGCCGTTGTCCTTTCTGACCAAAGTGATCTGATTCTTAGCTAAATCTTTGGGACCTAATTCCAATCTTAATGGTACACCTTTTAATTCCCAGTGATTGAATTTCCATCCTGGACTGTAATTATCTCTATAATCACCTTTAACACGCATTTCTCCACTATCTTGAAGTTCTTTCTCCAATTTAACACATTCAGTCATGAGTGTATTTCGCTGTTCCTGACTTGTTGAAGCTGTGATACCACAAGGAACGATAACCACTTGAACAGCTGCTACTTTTGGTGGTATCACTAGACCTTTATCGTCACCATGTACCTATCGTAATTAGCACAACTTATAAAAATATAACTTTTTACATTAAATAAAATATTACATATTAAAATTTTTATGGTGTAATTTATACGTTTTTACCTTTTTATACAATAATTAATGTTAATATAAAAAAAATTAAATTAAATTTAACTGACCATAACCATAACTCCAATAGTTCTCGTAGTGATTCCCCAAGAATTTTGATAAACAAACGTCTTTTCAACACCTTCTTCAGCACCTTCAACTTGAATATCAAACATCTTTGAGAAATTCTGACCCAAATGATGACTTGTAGCACCTTGTATACCACGACCACTTGCAGAAATGAATGCCTCAACAGTCGTAGTATATTCACCACCAGCAAATTTTTCTTTTTCAGTTTTATGACCTGAAATTACTGGTACAGCTAAGAATTCTTCATAAATTCGCGCATAGAGATCCAAAATTTCGAGTACTTCTTTATTCGCTTCTTCCTTTGTTGCGAAAGCCGTATGACCTTCTTGCCAAAGAAATTCGCGGGTCCTTAGGAAAGGTTGAGGGTGTTTAAATTCCCATCTCTGTAATTAATTACATTTTTAAGATTAGTGTGCAATAATTATTAATTAAGTTGACTTTAATTAACTGACTTAATAGAATTTTTAAATAATTTACTTATTAACATTTTTACAAAAACTCACAACAACATTATTCCACTGATTCAATTTCAATGGTAAATCTCTATAAGATTTAAGCCATTTGGCATATGCTGGATACATAACAGTTTCAGAGGTTGGTCTGATAGCGATTGGTTCTGCTAAATCAGATTCTCCACTTTTCGTGACCCATGCAACTTCTGGGGCAAAATCTGCAATATGCTCCTTTTCTCTTTCAAGAGCAGAACGACTTACGAAAATTGGGAAATAACAGTTTTGCACTCCTAATTTCTTAATTTCGCTGTCAAAGAAATCTTTGATTGTATCCCAAATGCTAAAACTCCATGGTCGTAAAATATAGCATCCACTGACATCATAATATTCTATCATTTCACCTTTTGTTATCACCTGAAAAATAATTTATCTAAAAATAATGAATTATAGTTAATTATATTTATACCCTCCTATTAGCAAATAACGTTAAATAATATTTGAGAATTATTATTTTAATATTTTACTAGCCTTGAAACGATTCTAGAGTATTATTTAACGTTATTTGTTGTTAGGGTATATGTATTCACAAATGTAATATATTATTACTTTACTTGAGAATATTATATTAATATATTAATATTATTTTACCTGAGAATACCATTCAGATAGATTTTCATATTTCTTTGCTTCTAAACCAAGTCGTGTTCCAGTTTTTGTGTTATCCACATCTTTTTTTGAACTTTCAACCTTTTCCTTTTCTACAGATTTAGTTGATTTTTGGTTACTTTCAATTTTTTTTTCATTTGAAGTCTACACATAAATATAAAAGCAATATCATGTTATAATTAATTCCAGAAAAGTCACATTTATTTTTATTACAAATTAACTTTACCTTATTTGTTTTCGGATTTCTTACAGTTGGACTATTAGCTGGTACCCAGTCATTTCCAGTTAAATTTTTGTATTCCGCCTTCAGAGTTAATAAAATGTTTACATCATGCTCTATTAAAGACTTATCTGCCTTTGCTTGCTTCAATTTTCTAACCTTATCTCCCTGCAGAACAATTTTATTATTCAGCTCAGTAATCTTGTCACAGGATTTCGGTTCTGGAATATCCTGACTTTTTCTGGTTGCCATTTTTTCATTACTGTCACTAGAAGGCGTCCACTCACAATTAGTTAAATTTTTATACTCAGCTTTTAAAGCCAATAAAATTTTAACTTCTAAATCTATTGTGGACTTGTCAACTTTTTTTTGTTTTAAATCTCGTACTTTATTACCCTGTTCAATTATTTGATCAGAAATTTTTGAACCGTCTTTAGGTGGCTCTTTTGCAGTTAAACTTGGAGTCCAGTCTGAACCAGTTACATTTTTGTACTCAGATTTTAAGGCCAATAATGTTTTAACTTCGGCATCTATTTCGGACTTATCAGCTTTTTTTTGTTTTAAATCTCGTACTTTGTTGCCTTGTTCGGTTATATTTTCAGAAATAATTGAAGCATTTTTCACTGGTTTTGGAACAGTAGTGGATGGTGTCCAATCGGAGCCAGTTAAATTTTTAAATTCAGCTTTTAATGCAAGCAAAATTTTAACCTCAGCATCGATCACTTGTTGGCCGGCTTTCTTCTGCTTTAGTTCACGAATTTTGTTACCTTGAGCGACAATTTTTTCATGAATTTCATTATCTGTTAATTTGTTTCCGAGTTTTACTTCATTATGAAAAGCATTCTGAAAAGATGTCATTTAAAAATAAACAGATTAAAAAAATAATATAAATTTAAACTCAACATGAAAACGTAATATTTAAACAAATGTAAAGATCAATGCAAAAAGAATTTTTCAATCATTTTATTCACAACAATTTAACTATAAATTTATTTAATTTATATATGCCAAATGATATTTTTATATTTCTAAACATTAATGGTAATTTTAGTTTCATATTTAATAATATAATATTCCTATTATGTAAATTAATAAATAAAATTACATTAAAATATTACTAATTTTATCAAACCAGCACAAAAAATCAAATTCTGTGAAATAGATAAATATAATCTCAGTAATATTTATATAATACTTTGTTTATATAAAATAGTTATAAATTATAAAAAAATATTAAACAGATATAATGCATATAATGTTTTAAAATACATTTAACAGGAATTTTAATAAATTTAAAGATGATGAAATAGGTCTAATGTAGTGATTGTGATAAAATTTACATAACATAGATTAAATGTTGTATGGGCAAAGAATAAATGAATTACAAATCTTAATAATAATACTTATAGACTCAGTTATGATCAATTCTGATATACTATTTACATATAATTAATAACACTTAATACTAGATCAATTTAAACAGCTAAAAATTAATTGTTCAATTTAATTCATTGATTTATTACAAATGTTAACTCTATAATATTACGTATGATTTACTTCAATTGATAACAAACTGTGGTTACTTAATTTAATTTCACATATTTTTTCAGTTGTTAAATATTCATACAATATTGTAGCATATCAAGCATTATAATAAATAATATTCTGCAATATAAAAAACTTTTGAATTAAAACCTTTGTATAAAAAATATCTGAATTAAAATTCATTAACATTAAATTTTCCAATTAAATTAAGTACAAATTGTTTTATATACATTTATCTGATATTTA
>JABFOX010002817.1:0-11014 GCA_022817665.1 Axea sp. ZL-2020 | reverse complement strand
TTTCAATTTATTGAAAATTGAAATATAAATAATTGAAAAACATGTACGCGAGTTTTACTTTTCCAGTTTACTTCAAATTACTGTACGACATTAATTACGAGTTAATCATCACAACTAATGAATGAATTGCAAATGGCAAAATTGTAATTAAAATTACAACTAATTGGGAATTGAACAAATACAACAGTTTTGTTTGGTACGACCATATACTACGTACGATACACGTAACAGGCGGGCCAGGACGAGGACAAGAAAGATTTCGAGAAGACGATTTTTTATTGCGGGAAACATTTGTGTGGAGCATGTAAATGCTGTCATTTGTTACAATGGTGAGTGACTCAACGGAACACCAGGTATTTGTTTAGAAAAGACTATGGGATCAACAAGAGAGTCTTGAAGCCTCTTTCGGCTTGAACCAGTTCTGACTGTATGGTTCGGCTTGAGCGGGAACAACATTTCTGCCAGTTTGGTCAATCCGTCCGGTTTAGCTGACAACAGTGGCGCGCCGACGCCAGAATAACTACGATCACCGCGACTGGTTGGTTGACTCAATGAATCGGTTTAGCGGTCGATTGCTCGCCTGTTCGCTCGCTCGATTTCGAGCGCTAATTGCACGGAAAAGGGGCACGGGGATTCCTTCCCTCGCAGACCTTCGATCTCAGCCGCTGATTAACCTTCTCAGGAATCCAATCGAATCACCAATTCGGATGTTCGATTGGATGGAACTTGTCAACGGACTAATAACGACCCCAATCGAGCAGGACTTATTCACACGTTAAATTTACCCTTTTTGTTTCACCAACATCTTAAAAAAGAATGCTGTGCAAAAACATTCTATTCTATTTTTCATAGAGCGTCATATTCTCAGGCAATTTGAATAATTCATCAACACAGTTGGCATGTTTCTTTCCTCTCTGATTAGTAGTTGCAAAGTGATTGTAGTTTTAATTTATATCTTCGGTTAATCATGAAATAATTGATACATATATATTTCAGTACTCTTCTGATACGACGGACAAATTATTTGTTTAGTAATTGTTTCATGCAGGGACATTTTTTTGTCACCGTTTCAATCCGAACATGTCACACCGAGTACATTTATATTTCGACGGAAAACAACTGTACGGCTGTTGTCATAAGTTATTCATTACCGTTAATGATACATTTTGATGAATTGTGGGCTTGGAAAAAAGTTCCTGAAGCATGTTACGATGTCATAACCGCGAGGGAAAGTTTTGCCATGAATATGTATGCGAGCGCTCGGCGCATAACGGAAACAAGAAACCGTTTTCGTGTCGAATCCGTTCGTTTGCTTATTATAAACTCGCCGAAACTTTTAGCGCAAATTATTGATCCATGTTGTTATTACGCGTCAAGAACTTTTTCACGAAAAACAGTGACCGGATTTGACGTATCAAATTTCAGACAAGTATACTCATTTTCAAGCATTTGTCGCACTAATTGATTACTGAATGTATTGTTAATTTGGTGTACTTATGCTTGAGACTCCATTTTCAACAATCATCGTTGCTCACTTTTTTCTCTTCTTTTCTTTTTCTTACATTCATTTATCGACGCATTTGAAATAAAGCTGTTGTTTCACATCATTCCACTTATGATCTTGGAACGATAATTTTTATAAGATTGCTTTTAAACGGCTGCTTTTATTTTATCGTCGTCTGTTAATTGCACAACAATTACGTGTATTTTCAAATGAATAGTTATTCATATTCTCATCTTATTATGCTTGATATATGAATTGTAAGACTTTTTACCGCTTGACGGCGCTTATGACTCTTATATCATTATTATTAGATTTCACACTTTTTAATCATTCCTGTTCCCTGGCTTATAATTAACAAATCCAAATCGTCAATCAATCAAGTCAATCATTTGAATTGGTTTCTTACAACAAATAATAAGTGCATAATGCTATATAATAAATAAATATATTTAAATGAGCACTTTGTGAACAATGTTTCTTAACTTTCGTCTTTGATTTACAAAATTGAATCGTTGTACTAAAGAAAGAATTAATACTTCCGTCTGATAATAAATATAAATATTAAATAATATGAATATTGTTATATACAAAGATATTATTTAGTATACATGTATCGTTCAGTGCATTCTTTACAATAGACAAATTAAAACACACCCAATACATAACACTTACAGATGCAAAGGATAACGAGTAATGATAAAATACACTAATCGTGCAGTTGAAATTACCATAAGGCTTTGTAAATTTAACTATTTCATCGATGCCTATATTTATTTGACCATTTTATTTAAAACAAAGGATCATGGTTCTCGCTATTATTTTCTTGTTGTATCATTAAAATCGTATTCTAGTCTGTAGAGTCAAAATTGCTCCACATTTATTTATTAAAAAAAAGTAATTATGACGATGACACTGAAACATTCATCTTGAATCATTCGTATTATAACTAACGTTAAATATTAGACTAAAAATATTTTTTTAACTTGGCAAATTTGTGCTTTCTGTCTAGGCTTGTTTGCATCGTTCATTTAAAAATTGTTTGCCTTTTTTCATTTGCATCGAGCTTTATTTGAATTATTTCTTTGTAACTATAGTAGAAATTTGGTTTAGTTTGTCTAAATAAACAGTGCAAATTAAATACAATTTGTGCATAAGTTGTGGAAAAATAATTGATTTCCGATTCGATATGATTTATTTGCTATAAATTGGAGTATTTTTTTTCTCGAAATGTTGACATTTGTATAGAGCATAGTAATCATCCAGCTTGGTATTGACTTATGCAGGCATGTCTACATGGGCTACTAACCAATGGATGAAGAAGTGTTGTATTCTTAAAAAAGCCAATATTTAGGTTACGGTGGGCATTTAAAGAAGCGTATAAATGAAACAATCGGCGTATTTACCGAGGGCAAAAAACAATGCTTCTCAGCGACAAAAAAATAGCTGATACGGGAAAACTGTCATGTCGATGCTGAATCATCGAAAACACGAACGGTGAACATTTACATAGCCAGTGATAACATCGATATAAACACATGATCACATCAAAGGTTAAACGAACGGTCACGTGACTACTCACTGCATAGTTGTTTTATATATATATTTTGCCACTTATGCACGATTCGTGGTTTTGATTCAATACGCGTCGTTAATGTAATGTCTGGATATAAAAACAGTTATTTCAGAAGTAGAATGTTAATCATTGTATGCCAAAAAAAAAAGACAATAAACTGAAAGAAGTATCCGCTGATGTACAATAATGTTGTGAGTCGCACAATTCGATCATACTGCACGCATCAATCAGCACTATGATAAATACCGTGTATTCGTATCGTTTAAATTAACGAAATAAATAAATTGTCCTTTCTAAATTTAATGTGATGTATTTATCGCTGTAATTATGATGAATTTGTTTCTTCTGCACAGTGTCATATTAATTTGATGCACGACTGGAACATTTACACGAAGAAAATATTCCATGTACAAAGCCGAATTTAATCATTACCACGCAATAAATCAATTTTGTTTGTCCAATTTATTCCAAGCCCAACCGTAACGCACGCACGCACGCATGACTTATCAGTGTATCGTCTAAAAAATGGATGAAAATATGTTTCGCAAATCAAGTCTTGAACGTGAAATATCACACCATCGATAGCAAGTGAGATTTGATAAAATAACATTGTACAAACAAAAGACCATCATTTTAACGTAAACGAAGCATCCCGCGAGCAAGCGCAAAAATACACGAGTGAGTCATCATGACCTTGTTACGTGTTCCTTTTACTTTTCTATATCAATGCTGATCCTGCGATGAAAAGGTCACGTAACTGAGCGAAACGAAAAGAATTGTTTTTTGTACGCGCGAGCGGCGGCGTTAATGCTAATGTTTACTATTAACGTTGATTAAAAGCAACGTTATCTCATAGCCGCGGGATGACTGGACGAGTGTGTTTTTGCTGCGCTCTTGCGCGGTCAATAATAGTGATAAATTACAGTTCGATTAAACGTCCGCGCACATGCATAAATGAACAAACACGCACATAAGTACACGGGTGTATCAATGAATTGTTGAAGAATGTTCGTGTCGGTGCGTATATTTAAATATGCCAGGCGTACTCGAGCATGTCACTGTTTAACGCGAAGGCAACAGAGACGCAACGAATCTTTACGTAACGAATTACAACGCAAATAGAACGTTTCGCTGGCGAGTCGATGCTCGCAGGGACGCATTTCCGATCTCATTTTGACTACCCAAGTGAAATTGCTTTAGCATTGAACCAACTCGATTATCTGCTCTATAAACGTGTCAAATTTTAGAAACTATATCAAATGCTAACAAATGGAACTTTGGCTGATATTTCTTAACCGATTGATTTGATTTTATATATATACACACAATAGATACATGCGAGAGAGAAAGAGAGAGAAATAATATGTTCAGTTCTTCTGTAAAAATAAATATTATAGAATTAGTGTACAATAAAAGATTATCAAGGCACTGTTTCAAGTGATGATAAAGAACTAATCAATTCAACTGAAAATTGATAGCGTTGCTCCGATTGATGAAGTGAAAATAATTAATAACAGATACAAATAATTAAAAACCATGAATTTCATAATATCAAGCAAACTTGTGGAGTTAGTAACTGATGAAAGAAATAAACGAAATGAGTTATTTAGAAAATTCAGTTTAATTGACGCTTGGAAGATAAAGATTTAAGCACACTGAATTAAAAACAATGAGCTACAAATATTCAGTGAAATTATATACGGACGAATGGTAATTATGAATTGAATGTCATGTCACGAAGATGCAAATTTCTACATTGAAAATGACAAACGAAAAATGATAAACCATAAAAGATAATGACAAACGGTCAATTGTAACAGGTCAGTCAGAAATCATTCATACCACAAGTTCGGTTAAAGATTGTAAAATATTGAACACGATTGTGAAATATTGAACATAATTGCACGCTGCAACTAGTCTCGAGTAAACAACAAATCAATGATAATGAATTAAAGTGGTTAATTTTCAATGATAAAATCAACATGAATTAAATAAACATTAAAAAAAAACAACAAAATCTACATGAATTAAAAGTCTTCGAACGAACGACTTGTCATACAATATTACAATTTCTTTTGAACTTGCCAATTAGTTAATCCGCTTTAATCCGCTTGGTAACTCATTTCAAGAGCATGACATGAGTTTCAAATTTGTCCGCAAAGTTAGGTTATTGTATGGTTGATCAATAACACTGCATGGTCAATAGCACTGGCTGCCAAAAATTGGATTAGAGGTCATGTGCGTAATTGTCAGCTGTAAGTGCGAGTCAAAAACCTCGCGCTTGAATTATTTTTATCCTAAAACATGGGCGTGTTGAATCAGCCGCAAATTTTTGCAATGAATAAAGTGCGCGTGTTTAGTCCTCTATTTATATGGCTGGAGTTTGGCAATTTTTGGATGAACGAGTTCAGAACGCAAAGAGTGGAGGAATAGTCAACAATTGAATAAAAAAAGGAAATAAATAAAGAAATTAAAAAAAGACAAAAAAAATCTCTACTCTCATTTTTTCAGTAGCCAATAAATTCGATTAGCCCTGTAAGTCAGCAAAATGCGCGGCGTATTCAGCTCGTAAATCACGAGCTTGAACAAAAAGAAAAAGAGGGTAAAGAGAATGAAAGAAGACGAAGAAACAAAAGAGGAGGAAAAAGATCGCCTAGAGACGAAATTCCGCAAAAGTATAGAACGATGAAATTCATGCGCCAGTCTTAGTGGAATTTATTCTCTTCAATTACCGGCAATCCTATTCCGAGAATGGAGGTTAAGGGGACTACAGCTGAGGGGTGGAAGGGGGGGAAGGTCGTAGCGAACAACGACCGAGCCGCCGATGCGAGAGAGGGCATTCAGACTAGTAGACGAAAGTAATCGATAAACAGACGACGCCCCGCTTGCTAGCTAGGGGAATCATGAAAGTTCGACGAGCCGGTTCACCCTCCAACGTTACACTCTCCTTCTCCTTCTTCTCCTCCTCTTCCTCCACCTTCTCCTCGTACCACTGCACCGTGGGGGTGCCAAAGCCGATATCACGATCGATCGTGTGTCCGCGATTTCATGATTTTCAAGCGTTAAGAATCGTAACTAAAATAATTAATAACAAGAGCACTAGTAGATGAAGAAAAGTTTTAATAAAGTAAAGCTATAGCATGAAGTGATGCACACAGTCTTTGCATTTGCATTTTGCAATATGCAATTTTAGCCTTGTTCTTTTCCATTTAAACTTTTCAACTTATTACATTTTCAATTACTACATGTTATCATTTTCATTTCGTAGGATTATTATTTATACTTAGTTCCTTAGAATCAAAAGATTATTCCGCAACAAATAAATTGGTCCATTGAAATAAATTTGTCCATTGCTATATTCCAATATAGGGTCCAAGCTCTATCAGTCGTGTGTTATTTTTCATTCACGATTTTTATTTTATGATTTTTGTGAAAATAAAAATTTGCAGTATTTTTTTGACATGAAATTGTGCATGTTAGAAACAAAAATAGACAGAAAAGATTTTGTATCAGCGTTGGTTACTCCGACTTCCGGATGACTACTGTATTATTTATTAATCGGTGAGTAAAGTTTGATTCAGAATCAGTGTCTTGGACTGGCTCAGGTGTGTATGTGCATGCGAGTGCGCACGAACCGCGCACGACCGAATTTGTCGCTTGCGAGCTTTGTTTTATGTCCGATTAAATAATAAAATTATTTTGTCGTTTGCTTGTTGAACTTGAAAATGAAGATCACGGTCGATAACACTGTCTGCTACATCTTTACCGCCTTTGTTAAGGACAACGATGATAACAAAATTCCTTGCGTCACGTGTTTGTTGTTGCAATTCTAAATGAGACTCATGCATAATCGTCTGTTTCCATTTAAGTGAATTTGAAAACAGTTCCGTCTATTGTTGCTGAATTCACTTTAATGAGTTCAAACAAGAAACATTTTGACTTCATTCAGCGTTACACTTTGTTGAAGAAAATTGTTTCGCAAGGTAGATGTATCGGCAAGCTCCGATAATGAACGAAGATGGATTTATTTCTGTTGATTCCGATGTATAGAAATGAGTTGAACATTTATTTAACCACGATTTTCCTCAGAATCGGGAGAATCGCGAGTTTTGAAATCTGAGTGATTTCAGAACGCAGTAAGTATTCCATCAATTATTTTATTATTTTGACACATTTGCCATTCACTCGATCATTCATAAATTACACCTTGTGAGTGAATTACACTTCTTATCAAATGGACTTTCTCAAAAGATAAGAATCCTCCTTTCGTTAATGATGACACCATCAAGATGACATCGTAACAAGATGAAAAATCAAGCCGTCATCCATCCAGCATTTATACAATTACTGACAATGAATTGCAATAAACAATATTGCTGGCAAGTTGATGGGTGGAAATTAAATGTAGTATTTTGCTGAAAAAGAATTATAAATTATGTACGCCCGCAATAGTCAAAGTAATTTGGATGTAAATAAACACGTGGTTTTGATTGCAGTACTACAAAACTTGATACGTTCTTCAAGATGTTTTTAAGTGGAAAAGAGATGATTTTCGATTAATAACATGTTATGATTCAAGCATATCAAATGCATTTGAGCAGAAATATTTTTACATCACAAGTGAAGACAATTTGAATCAATTGTCAGACATTGCCCACTCTGTTTTATGAATTATTATGATCCACGCGACGATCGATCATCCTAGTAACAATACTAGGATGGCCCATAAAGTGGGACGAAAGCGAAGTTGTACTTCGGCGAAGCGTAACAAAAGGTGTCATCCCTACAATGCTGGATTTTATTAGCAATCATTGCATCTGAATGAACTGAACTTATCAAAGTACGTTCAGGGTTTTTCAGTAGTGAGTGTCTTGGATGCTAGGCAGTATATGTGAGGAGTTGTGTGCGTATATTCGGCGTATATAAGGTGATTGTGTCGCTCGCAATAATCCCTGTAATTGCAGCGACTAAATCACTCATTCTCATTGCTTTGTTTAATAAAATTTTCAGGAGAGATCACTCGGTAACGCTGACTGCGACTATTATGATGATTATTTATGATTGTTATGTTCATAATTATTGCTTTGTATTTAACTCATAATGATAGTTTCGAATTTCATCTTAAAATTGTATATTTCGAATTATCGCGCTACTTTTAATCGTATTCAATGATTGTTGTTTAATTCTCATCATCGTTTACATAACTGGTAATTGATTTGTCATTGATTTTCACTTTATTATCTTAAAATC
Organism: Axea sp. ZL-2020; assembly: GCA_022817665.1. Lineage (NCBI taxonomy): Eukaryota > Metazoa > Arthropoda > Insecta > Hymenoptera > Scelionidae > Axea > Axea sp. ZL-2020. The sequence continues at coordinate 2,687 of JABFOX010002817.1, read as the reverse complement.
ATTGTTATTTATTGTTTATTTTATTTTATTTTATTTATTTTTTTTTTGGTTTCAATTTTTAATCATTTTTACATGCAAATTGCATTCGGTTTATAAAAGCATTAATCAAATTTGCCCGTGTAGAGTACTTTGTGTTGCAAGTTTACTTATATTATATTAACACGATGTGCATTCGCGTTATTTGCATTCATGTGATTTTTAGCACAAAGAACTTTCTACTCGTCCCACACGTATGTATGAATTCCAAAAGAGTTGGCCGGTCAATTCCGAAACTACACGATTTCCATGCCAACAATTTATCTTTCATGCTCGCTCCGAATAACATATACAATTCGCGCGTTGTTTGCTAATAATAAACTCATTAATATATTTAACGATATTACTAAAAATAGGAATGTTTTATCAAACATCCAATTATGAACGACGCAATAAAAAACAATGATATAATACTCAGAATGAACAAATGTTCGATGATTGAAGCATAATAATTACTCTTAGGTTTCAACTAAAAATTAAGTTTCGTTGTTTACTGGCATTATTAGTCGACATTGAAAAAAGAGAACATTTTTAAACGCACACTCGCGACTATGCGGATCACTATTTTCCTTGATGAATATTTATCCACAGTTCCAATAAACAGCTCTTGATTAGCTTTTAATAAAAAAAAAAAAAATAATAATAATAATAATAGCTCCCGATTAACTCTGCAAATTAGGTCTCGAAAGTTTTCTGCTACAATTACCGTGGTGAGTCTCGCGATTAACATTGACTTCGATTCGCAATATTCCGATGAATGATCGTAGTAGTCTACAAGGTCGAACATCGTCATTTTGCCGCTTGAGACGGCAGTTGAGGTTGGGAATTCTTTTGCCGCTCGAATGAAGAGGATTTAGCCCGGCAAATATGAATACGACACTTGCCAATTGTAACTTGTTATAAGCACTAACGATGTCAGAAATAAGAGTGATTGGTGCATAAACAAAGCCGCCGCTAGGACGGTCACCGGTCGGGCCAGTGAACGGAAGCCGTGGCTATTTGCATGCGATGTTTCGAAACGCGCAAATCCGTTGGTAACGAGTGTCATTATTTCAATGACTCAGACATCAAATGCTCGAATTCCATTGATAAATGGATTCGTCGTATTTTTCTGTGGAGGAAGACGAGGAAGACGACGACCACGACGACAACGACTACTACTTTTGCTTCGTCCTTCACTGCTTCGTGAGACTGATAATTGTTAAAGTCATCGTACATTATTAACAAAGAGGAGACAAATAGAAAATGACCGTTCGATAAAGTACAGTTATACAACAGTGACATCATTTTGCAATTACTCTTCAAAAAAAGAAAGTCATTCATCGATTACACAAAACTTAGCTGAATAAGATTTCAAATCAAAGTTACTTTAACTCTTGATAGGCTTTGCTTCTTTGGGTTATACCCAAGAAGATATTAATTCTAAGCAATGATAATTACTTATAATTAACTTTAACATGGAACGTACATTAATTTAATACGCAATTAACACTGAGATATATTTTTAAACATTTATAATAAAATATGTAATTAAGAACGATAAAAAAATATAATAATGCTTTCATCCAGCACTGTTTACATTTCCAAAACGAATGTTTAGAATCTGTACAATACATTTATTATTTGATTTAACTCAAAACAGCAAACATTGAAATCCAATCGAATGGTAGCTCAAGATTTTAACGTGTTGTCGGAGAGTTACAGTTGAAAACAATCTTATTGAATATATTATAAACTAACCAGAATGAAGGTTTCAGTGTATACGAACAATTTAGTGATTTTTTGTTAAAGGATTAAAAATACTGTTCTCCATATCAACACGCAAAACTCACTATAAATCTGTAGTATGAATAGAACTGATGAATTGTAATTGTAGTTCGCACAAGTGTAACGTCAGTTATAAAATAAATACAATGAATTTGTTGCAAGATCAGAAATTTTAACGATAGTTAATTTTGTTGGCAATCGAACCTGATAAATGTTGTGTTAACTTTGTAGCCATCAAAACCAACATGCTTATTCGTATTTTACTTTTGGTCTACGAAAAATGTTTCAGCGTGTTTTTAACCGAAAAATTATGCACCGTTATCATTAGAGGTGTCGTCTGTGTCTGTGTCGGTGTCGTTGTCTGTGCAATTTCACCTAAGTGTACGCGGATATGTTTGGATCCTGTCAAGTACGATCGTAAATAAATAATCAAACTGTGAAATAGAATTTGGGACCGAGTCCAAATATGCGTTGCATTTGTAACAGCAGTGTTCCTAACGAAACCGTGAAAAGCGTGAATGTTGTTTTTGTTGTTTCATTGAATGGACACGAGTGGTTCGGGTGATAATTTATTTACGAAATGTTGGTAATAACGGAAGTATCCATGTCGGCAACGTCGTTACACATAATTAGCAGCTTTGAATCGCTGGTTTCGTTTTTAGATTACACATACGACACATCACTCGTAGATGCTAATTCGACTGCGAACCAGAAGAATGCTTTACTGCTCAGAAATGATCGTTTACTCATTCATTTGTTATCATCAATCGTGACAATCGAGCGACAAAAAGTTCTCATAATAATTCGGATAGCAAAAAAACTGCTTTCTTTATTTGCAAATACGCGACAAATTCATAAACAAGCGAACAAACGAACAATGTATT
>JABFOX010002816.1:0-11016 GCA_022817665.1 Axea sp. ZL-2020 | reverse complement strand
AATGGCAACAAATTATAGAACAAAATGGTGCATATTTGACCTAAATCGGACAATGCAAAACATGTTAAATAAAGTCTTGAAGTTCACGTAAAAATAATGGATTTCTTTTTCCCCAACCTAATATATAAGTTATATAAATTATATATGTGTTGTATTTGGTTGATATACGCGCCACATTTGTACATTTTAAATTATGTATTATATGTATCATAAATGCATAAAAATACAATAAAATAAAAATATCAGAAAAGATATTTAAATCACATATACAAATTATATACGTATGATATTGTATGAACAATTAACTAGTACTAGCTTATGGTTTGCTGAAGTTTCATATCAGTCCTTTGCCAATATCGGTAACCAATATTATACCAATATTCAAACAGCTATTCACCAGCATTTTTATATTAAACGGTTTAAAAAAGTCGTACAAAATTATATTAAAATAAAAACATTTTTTTGATATATCATTTAATAATATTATAATTTAAACAACCCAAGTTCGGACTATTATAATCGTTTGAGTCGTTCTTCAGGCCGTTTAGATTGATTATGCAGTCGGAGCTATTTGAGTTGGCTCGACATTTCCATCTTGGGCCGTTCTTTGTCGAATGATCAATATTTTCTGGTACCCACACGTGCTCGTTATTTATCATTGATAATTATCCAAAACACATAATTAAATATCAAACATAGTTATTTATTTTATATATATGTATATTAAAAACAAATGTTCCTTGAATTTGTTTTTTCTTCACCACCGAATTAGGAGCTTAAACATAGTTTGTTCTCGTATTATCCACATTAAGTTACACTTTGCTGATTCAGCTCTCATTTATGATAAATTATACACTATGTTTTGTGATGAAAATTGTTTTTTCTTTACGAGATTGACTCAGCGTCAAGTATTAAAGGTAGTACGATCTGCTTGGGGCGTGAAAAAAGTAGTCGAAAAAAAACTGACTTTTTCCTTTTGCTCACACTCTGGTCTACGGCTGCCCTTTCTTTTCTCGTACCGGACGTATTTCCTGTCGTTTCTTCTCCATTTCCTACCTAATAGCCTTGTTTGGTATAAACTATTATACTTACATACCCTCTCGCGATACACCTTCAAACAAAGACGTTGATGGTAACGGTTATTTTCTGTTCATTTTTATTCATTCCGCGTGTGTTTCTTAATGAGAATTACAGATCATTATCCTGACTGATGTTATGATTGTCTGTTCATTTGTCTGTGATTGAAAAGGTATCGTTTAATGGACTTTTGTGTGAGTTACAGCCCGGCAACGTTGTGTGAAAATCATTGCCCGTAAAAAAATGCTGATCTACATTGAATCCTTGGAGATTGAATTGTAGATCAATTAAAAAGTCCGATTGGTATCTACGTTCAAACGTAAAAAGTGTTCGTAATCTAATTATAAATCTGATTCTGGCAAAAGATATCGCTTAAGAATTATGTTTTGCGTTGTTGTAAAAGCGACAACTAAAGTGCTGATAATTTTAAGTAGCATGATATACAATTTGAAGAGATTGTATCACTTAATTAAAAATTTTGGTATTCAAACATAGGCAATAATATTCATACGAAATAATAAGTTAATATAATTGAAAAAAATATTAAGTAGTTCAGAGAAATCACAGACCGAACCTGTCCGTTTTACAAACACTCATCATTATGCATTCTAACTGATTTTATAATCAACATTTTCAATCCTTATTTAATTTTATAAATTAACAACTTTATGTAACACGTGAACTAAAACCATTCTATCCCATGCACTGTAGCAAAAGTGACCGCAATTTTTACGATAAAAACGACTGCACCACCCATTGAGGGAGGCAGATGATCCACATTGCAGTCCGATTCCTCTCTCACACATAATAAATGTAGAACACTTTACACGTTAGAGACTCATGTTTTGCTCAAGGAACAAAATTTATGACTATGATTATATAAACGTCACATTCATGTTGTTAATTCCGTTAGATTTCGCAGTTATGATTAAATATAAATATATTTAAATTCAGTGAAATTATAATAACATATAAATAACTCTATAATAAAAACTTTCACCTCCTTGTTTAATTTCATGCATTAACTAATTACAGTTTTAATATTACTAAGGAAATGAAATAATACTAACACGCATAATAACACGATAATAATTTGGGTAATGTAATTAGATGACGTTGAAACTCTTTTAAATTATATATCACAACAAAGGCAATGGAGTACCCATATGTAACACAGAATTAGACGTCGTTCTATAATTTATATTTAAGTGTAAGCTGGTTACAAAAGTTGTAAAGCATATGGAATTTATACTAACCGTCTGTACAGAGGAGTAAACGATATTAGCTTATGACTTTGTCAGAGTTTCGTTTATTTTTATCTCGTTTATGGTCCTGACTGTGACGCTGTCGTGACCGTGTGACGCAAGGAGACTTCTGTGCGAACGGTAATGAAAAGGCGGCTCGTATCTCGCATGACGGTTTAACTGTTATTTTATTTTTCATTCTTTTTTCGTCCAAATATGCCTTTGGATGTATGAAAATTTAAGCAATTGTTACGCTCTCAATTCTCTATAAACACGTGCTAAAGCATGCAACTAAATTCGTTTATGAATTCACGACGATCGAAATAAGTTTATTCAAATAACAAAAGCTGAAATCGAACATGGTGTCACTTCACCTGAGACTCTGTTGGATAGGTTTACTAAAACGTCGACTACGACAAATATTTAACCGTACACTCTGCTTTACATTCAGTTTCAGATTTTGTCCGAGTTTGAAAAACTAGACGTGCTGTGTCACTAGAGAAATTTCACCAAATAGACGATCGTATGGTTTTACATTCTTCGCACTGCTGTCCGTTTTTGAAATAGGATATTTTTTTGACACGTCGTGTTCTTAAGGTATTTTAATATAAGTAAAACGATCTAGAATACGCTATTCAAGGCCGAGATTAAACTAGGCGGATTGACTTTAGCTACGGCTGTGTTGAATCTTCTATTTCTAAAATGAACACTTCTTCATTCCATGTAAATTAAATACTGCGTTATTTTGTTTCCATGAGTTATATTTTAATTGAAGAAATATGGTCAAAATATTAAGATTAAAAGATTCGTCCTATGAAATCCATAGTAATATTGAAACAGGCTCTCTTTCTTTGTATTTTTTGCCGATCTAGGATTTTTCTATTAAGCCAATCAAAAACATAACAAATTTATGATTCGATTAGGAAACCAATATAGATATTTTGGTTACTCTGATTATTGATATTAAAACATTATTCTTAATGTAAGCAAATAATGTTAAGCCTGAGTGACCAAACGTAATGCTTCATTTATTCAAGTGAAATTATTTTTCGTTGATTGCTTGCATTTGTTTTGCAATGTGCCTTTATTTTCTGGGGTACCATATACCGAGTCCTCAAATGGCACAAAAATATCTTTATCATTTATGAAATGCAGAACAAGTTAAAATGTCTGGCAAAATACCGAGCAATTAGATATAAATCAAAATTATCCTTTCGCTTTCATATTAGATTTATACAGCCATCAGTCATTAAAATATAGATATTTATTCTTAACGCTTCATTCACTTAAGCGAATAAAATTCTAAAATTATTTTTATTGTAAGCTTAATTCCTGAAAAAATAAGTTTAATATGTATTTAAATTACGTCTTACACGTATATTTTGCATGTATCAATTGCGTATACAATATATATTATTATATATACGTTAAATATATGTTACTTATACATTAAATATATATATTGTAATAAACTCATATACACGCGAAAGATCTTTTGCATGAATTTTCTTGAAATAATATAAATACAATCTTAAATGTATCTTCCGTGTATGTTATATTATATAAGTTAACACATATTGTTATTTTGTGTTAAAACTTTGTGTCAGTTTTATAATACAAATATGATAGTAATAAAATATAAGATATATTAAGAATATACGTCAGAAACACTGAAATAAATACAGATTTCTTACAGAACACGAAACAAATTTTTGATGTGTTCTGTATGTTGTTAATCTGTATGATGTTAAATCTACATAGAAAATAGCAAGAATAATATACGCGCATGATAGTAAGAAAGATGAAACAAAAGGTTACGTGGTATTTTGTTACGTCTTTGTTCCTACCGTGTGTTTGTATCGTTCATGCGATACAAATTGTCTATGCGAATTTACCACCAAGCATGTGCTGGTTCAACATCGAAATTGTTCCCTGAATAAAGATGAAATTAATACTTCAATTTAAATATAACATAGTTCTATTGAAACAAAATCACGTTTTTATGCCTTCTTATATATAAATAGATGGTTGAAATTAATACGTAACAAGAAATATTTTCTAAATACAAGCTAAAAATTGTACATTAAAAAACAAAAGTCACGTTTAATTTAAATTCCATGAATCATTTCAAATTAATATATGGCGCGCTGTGATCTTAATGTCCACCACTTGTAATTATTTCCGAATCAAAACCGGTTCTGATTGCGAGATATAACTTCATTTCATGTTATTTATAAGAAAAATTTATTTAATATTGCAAATTTAAAATATTGACAATGGAGGTAAAGTTTGCATTAATAAGCCGCTATTTTGATTCCGTACTTATCCAATAAGTAATCATTTAAATTGTTGAAAAATAACTTTATTAATTACCCGTTAATTGCGTCGAATATCAATAAAGTGCTCTACAGATATATTGGACATGGTTATCCCACTTGAAAATTCTAATCAAATAATTTTATTTAGGTCGGCAGAAATCAAGCGAAGAATTAATCGATCTTCGGTTTATTTGTAGATCGCAGATTTTTCTGATAAATTAATTAGAGTCGTGGCGATGGTCTAATTTCTAAAATTAAACATAACTCAGTTGATCGTGTTAAGACATTAATGCATGAATAAGAGGGTACATTTGGGGAAGTACACAGTAATTGTGTAATTAAAATTACAATGTAAAGTCACCGTGGGATAATATTCGTTGAATAATTTATTGCGACGTAAAATGCATCGCGTACATAGCCAAATGAAATTGCATTATTTCGCTTGCTTTAACTCGCTTTCAACTTCGAACTAATGTCACGGTTTTTGCCATTCTTTACAACCAAATGTGCCGCTTGAATGTATTTTTTATACCTCATTAATGTTTCAAATTTTTCTGCTTTTTTTTTTCTTGCAATTAAACACGGTTTGTTATTGCGTTACGAATAGGAATTAATTCGAATATTTAATTTGCATTCAGTTTACATCGAGATCTGTAGCGACAAATATTTTGCATATTAGTTGCCATTGACGAAATAATAGAACAAGTAATATTGGCATTAGATATGAAATATGTATCAACAAATACGAAACTCACCTTGTCCGTAATTCAAAATGACTCGTGGAACATGCTTCGCACAATATTTAGCGTGATAATGCATTTGATTTCATCTCATATATTCTATTCCGACTATCGTAAATCAGCCGACAATACGGAATTCACCTAATTAGCATAAATTCCAGTTCCCTCGGTTTACGTTCGTGTGCGCATGTTAATCATCGGATTAAGACAATGTTTCATTCTTCAATGAGTCACTTGTCATTTATTTATTAAACACATTAGTTTATGTTTATGTTTGTATCTTTAAATAAATACATATTTATATGGGGTGTGCCGCGATGATTTCACTTTTAAGCAGTAGAGAATTACGTTAAGAAATAGACACAAAAGTGATTTGCTTTCAAGAAACATACAACTGAGTTGTCTTTAATCACTTGCTTATATTGTCTCTTATTGTGTGACAAACGACAGATTAATGTCTATATGATGTTGATGTGTGAAAAAATTATTGCATGCATGATTATTAAATGATGTCGATAGATTTATTTTCTGAATATTTTAATTTTGATAAATTATGGTAAATTATGATAATAAATATGCAGTAAATAATAATAAATTCTGCAAATTCACAAATTAAAATATTACATAATTAACACATTTTATGTTAAAGTATAATAATACTAAATACGTGAAAGGAATGAATTCAGTAAAATAAAATTAATTGACTTTATATTATATTTGCCACAGTAATTCAAAACGTATAAGTAAACAATTTTTAATAACTAATAATAATTTGAAGAAGTTTCAACGTAGATTAATTTAATTGACGTAATTTTCAACATTTTTGTTGTACATGTTTGTTAATTTTAATATTTTTCACAATAAATCATTTAATGCTAAAATGTGATTGTTTTAAAAAATGAGTAATGAATAATAATTGATCTCTCGATCAATCAGAAGAAAAATAATAGCATTCATACAGCGTAATGTTTTAAGAAGAAGTGTGCATATTGGCTTATAAATTCGCGATTTTATTAATTATAATAATATTTGTAAAATAACTGGATACGTTACTTTATCAATGAAATTTTTTTATTATTTGTTATTTTTGTTATATCTAATATTTATTAACAAGAAATACAAAAATACTTGCAAATTAAATATATTTGTTGACATAAGTTTCTTCTTATACTTTACATACTTCATTTTACGATGCATATAATGTTTTAAATATTGACGAAAATGAGGAAGCATTTCGATCTAACTTGTTTTAAATATTAATAAAATTAATAAATAAATATAAGCATAATTGACTCGTATGCATATACCTGACTATCTCACTGGTATTCACATAAATATAAATTCTGTTATTATGTGAAGGAGTAATTAACAATAAAGTTAAACTGTAACTAAAATGGAAGAAATGAGAAACAGAAAATGTAAAAGATATATTTAATTAAAACTTCAATTATTTTATAATTTGTTTCTTATATTCAATATAATACATCTGCAACTTGCGTAGCAGCTTTCTTTTTCGCTATAAATTAGACAATACGCCCATTACAGCAGAGCAAAATAAAAGAAACAATACGCATCGCGCTTACAATTAACAATCTTTCAAACTCCGTCAGACTAATCATTAAAAAATCAATTCACAAAACAAAAACAATATTAAGAATCATTGATAAAAAAATGCTGCACGCAAGCCAGAATAAAACTTGAAACATTCGCATTTAATTGCTTCGTATCTGAACATCGTATGGGTCCTTTTCACTCGCGTTCTTGAAATAATTAAACGAAACCATACATCTTTATTGAACAATTAAAGCAAACCGCAGATTGCCGCTCATATTCATAAATACGAGCTTATTAAAACGAGCATTGGCTAGCCACCCGTTGCATATCTTTCAGTAAGGCCGCGTGGATGATCGACAGTGGCGTTCATTCGTACCGGCGTTACTTCATTAATAATATTTCTCACTTCAAGCGTAGCGCACGGCGTAACAGCCGTAGAAATCATTGCAGCGCATTGCCAGTTGCTGCAACATCGTCATTCTAATTATGTCATTCACGCTCCGCTGCTTTGCATTACTCGCGCTCTTCCACACTTGGCCCTACGCGCTTACCATTCCTTATTTGCCATTGTATTTGCTTATTGTTTGCATAACGAACGTGTGAGTTATATGTCACGTATTGTTACATCGCCGCATGCTTTTGCCATTTCTTCGTTAAACATTTTCTGCGTCTTAGTTTATTTGTTCGCATCTTTTTTCTTCTTACCGATTCTATAACGAACACCTTTTATACGTATGACTAGATCAATATAACAATAATGAAAAAACATGTTCAATTCTTAAAATAATCGTATTTTATTTCTGATAGATCTGGTTTCATATACAGCCGAGAAAGCTATTCTTTCAACCGCAAAGACGATAAAAGTGTGTATGCTATTGTTTCATCATTCCCGACATTAGTTAGAAATTCAATGGTATAAACCAGAATTAATTGGATAAAGATAGGTTTGGCTACAGTAATTATATCACTGTTGGCGCATTTACACGCCAACGTGATTAATGTTGCGACTCACTTTGATTCGACATGTAAATGGTCGTCGAGAATGTTATTTGCACTTTTATGTGTTTATACAAAATGTTTATGGAAATGGATGAAGATGTTTTATTTCCGTAATTAAGATGTATTTGTATTCAATGCTCTGTTATTTCAGACCAAATTTGTATCAGCTGTTAAACAGAAAACGATATTTTTATGTTACAGTGTAATATAAAATACTTTTTAATAGTAATTGCCATCTATGCATAAACTTATATGGAAAAACGTAATTTATTTGCAACTCTTAAATTGATTAAACTAATTAAAAATATTTATTAAAAATGTTACAGCTGTTTAATAATTGTAAAAATAAATAAGAAATCAAACGTAATGAGTATATTAGTGATAGTTGGTAATTTCTGAAGATAAAATATGAATTTAGTGAACAAAAATTATATGACGTGAATACTGCGACTATAAGTTCATTTATGTTATTGCATTAATATCATATAATGACTCGATCAAAAAAATAGTACCTGGGTTAAACGGCTGGGGTATAATTGGACTTAAAATAGTTTAATTTAAAGTGAGATTTCTTTATATCCTTATATTGTATTTTAAACTATATTAGCCCATTTACGATGCGGTATACAGACGCAAAGACACGTAATCAAACAACCATGTTAAAGTTGGCATAACATAAATTTATGAAAGTCAAATTATGAGAACTTATGCAACAAAATTTAAGTTTATTTATTTGTTTGATTTATTTTTTTGATTTATTGTTTTGACTTACTTTTTTTTATTACATATAATTAAGCAACAAAAAGGCAGTGTTCAATTTGATTACCTTGTTATACGTCTATGTGCTTATGCATATAATTTTATAGTGTATAATTAATTAAAGCATCACAGTTAGCATGATAGTTCTTTTTAGACTTATGTTATTTGAACCAATATTGAACATGTATCACTTTTGAATTTAACATTAGACGAACCTGACTTGAAATGGACTATGCCCTAATTGTGGAACCCGGGATTCTTCTTCTGCCTGGGTATAAAACAAATTCTAATATTGATGTCAAGTAAAATTTATAGTTTTTATAAAATATAAATAAGATATAAATAATATTTTTAAAATTATTTGAATTGTATGTAAACATGAAAACGTTTCGAACTTTACGCTAGAAAATTGCATTATATGATGTATATAGTGTATTACGGTGCTTCATAATAACTAACTTTTTTATTATTTATGTATAAAATTATTTATGTCGTGCATACATAACAAGCAGTCATAAGTGATAAAGCACAATTTTATTGCACCGTAGATGCAGTATAATTACAATTTGTTTAATAAGAAATTGTGGTTGCTAATTTGGATACTATAAAAGGCAATGTCAAATTATGTTATTTAAAAAATTCCCTGCATAGATAATAATATCCTTATTAAGATTTAATTTTAATTTTATCTTCTAATTTCTCAAGACAAAATAAATAAATGATCATTATTAAAATAAAATAATAATATTTATGTCGAGATGTTCAATTCTCTACCAATTATAATTAACTTCCTGGAAACTATCTTGTTTCCGGACGAGTCCTGACTAGAGATATTGCCACTTGCTTTACTAGGGGAGTGAAGAGAAGATATTCAAACAATTTTTTATTTTAAGTATTTTTTTTTTTTTTTTTTTTTCGTAAATTCGAAATTATTATATAAAATTTGAATGTAAGATCAAATTAGTATGCGTTTTCTACATTCCAGATAAGGCCTAATTATGTTCCTGATCTGGCCAACCATTAATGTAGTTTTCTTGAATTTCTGTTGATATGATAATACCTCTGTAATAGCAAGGTCAATTTGATTTCTACTAGAGAGGGTTTAAAATCATAATAAAGTATATGCTAAATTTGGTTTTTATATGTACTTTACGTCAAGGATAACCATTTCTATAATTAAAGAAACTATTTTATGGTCAGTGATATCTGAAACTGTATTTTTATGACTAAGTGAATTATAATTACAATTATAATTATGTCAACCATGAAATTAAACAGTGACAAATTTAACAATATATTTTCTCTGCATTTTGTTGAATAAATTGTAAGAAAACACTTTCTGAAAAAAGTACCTACCGAATTACAACTCATTTACACAAAACAAATTTGGCGTATTAGTAGAATACGAGAAAATATAATATAATCTTAACACATTTGCAATAAAAATATTACGCTAAAAATGTTACATTAATATCAGATGAACATACTTTCATATGTTTATTTAATTGATTTCACTTATGGACTTTAAATATAACAAATTATTTCAATAATTGAAAACGTTGTTTTGACGTAAATTAATTAATTAATCTTACATTAATTAAGTAAGCATCACTGAATCTGCATTAACAATATTCTTTTTAATATGACGCGAAAATATCAAGTCATACTCTGCAATCAACGTTAAAGACCTTCGATATCTCAAGTAAGCATTGAGATTACAGAATGCGATCACAAATGTGGATATTCCGGTTAACCGTAAAATTTGGCTTTCCGTGTTTTTATTCGGATTATCGTTAGCATCCAACTTGGAAATAGATTTGGTTCTTGAAAATGAACCATTGATCAAATCTAGATTGTCATTCTCGTCACTGCATTTTAATCCCGTGCAGAACTGCAAGAACAAGTTCGAACGCCATTAATGTAGCAGCGACCGCAAAACCAAAGAACTCGTGAATATCATATCGGTATTAAATTCACTTTTCATGTTTCGGACAACGCAGTCTATGTAATTAATAGTGCGATCTACGGCGAGCGCGTTTGGAGTTGTGGAATCCACGGAACGGTACGTGTCCGTGAAGTACCCGTAAGTATCGATCTTCGTATTAATAAATTTTTCCTTGTAGGCCTCGACAATGCGTGACGAAATTAATAATAATCCAGCGTAGTGTTCTGAGTCGGCTGAGCGTAGCATGCCACGTTGCTTGGGTGTGTTGACTTTTTGCCGCGTTGGCCATTACTGTAGCAAGCGCGGTTGCCCTTTGCCAACCAGATTTCCATCAAAATCGAGTGTGACTCGGGCATTTTGAATTTCGACTTTACACGCAT
>JABFOX010002815.1:0-11017 GCA_022817665.1 Axea sp. ZL-2020 | reverse complement strand
AAAAAAAAAACAAAGAAAAAATAAAAAAAAAAAAAAAAAAAAAAAAAGATTAAAACCAATAAATAATTTTGGTTTATAAAATTATAAAAATGTATTAATTACAAATAGTTGTATTAATCTTTTATTTAATTTTTATTAATACTGCGTTGTAAACTTTTGATAAAACTATACTTCATTAATAATTGTCAGTAATCTTTTAAATTTAGAATTTTTGTATGGTGTTTTTTTCCAAATTTATGGAGCACTTGTCACTCTTTAGTATTTGATAGTATAAATAGATAATCGTGCACTCTGCATGTGACTTTGTATAATTAGCCACTGAAAGAGAAACAAGGCATCTCATATAACCTATGTAAAACCTATTTACAAGTTTTAAATATTAACAATTCCTATTGTTTTTTTCACGTCACTTTTTATCGATATCAAAAAACCAGTTCGAGTAAAAGAAATATTTATGGTAATATACCACACGCACAGATTAGCATCACGAAACATGTAATTTACGTAATCTAAACAAACTCAGAATTGACCGTGACAAGTGTTTAATTAAAACAAATATGGAAATCATTTTAATATCTGTACTTAATTCCACAAATTTTTCGATATGTTTAACAAACACTTTATATCGTGTTTTGTCTTTTTATTTGCCTTTTTTTATTACAAAATTCTATTTTTATTAATAAAATTGCTTATCAACATTTTTTATAAACATTAAGAGCTGTAAAAATTCAATCTGTATATAGTAATAAGTGTACTTAATAAATTAATTGGTATAATTTCAACTTAACTAATAACACAAACATTAATCAAATATTGTACTATGCATATCACTTCGTAGTACACGAGGACTATTTAAGATAGAATCATTTAAAATGGTCGATCTACATAAATCCGTTGGACTTTCCGTATCCGTAATAATTGGTAGATGTTGTAAACGACCACTGTTCCAAGCAATAGTCAATACAATGCAGAGATCAGTTTCTCTTTGATTTTGATAAAATTGAATACAATTAGGTATTTCACCTGGAAAACCTCGCACCAAATAACCAGGTTTAACATCACTTATTCTCGAAGTTTTGCCAACTTTGGTTTTGAAAATAGCAACTAAAGGACTATCCTGAAAACAAAATTTTATAGAGAATTAAACTTAAAACAAAAATAAAATTTAGAGATTAAAAAATAACTGTATTGCAATGAAATTTTATAAAATAAAATTTATTATTGATAAGTATCATAACTGTATAAAAATATAAATAATTAGTTGGTATATACATTTTTAAATATAAAATAACAAATCTTTCAAATATACCTGAAAAATTATAGCAAGATATTTGCCAAAAATATCCCAGTCCATAGCAATAACTCGACCACCGACTGAAACTTCTTCATCATCATTTAAAATATAAGTAACTTTACTTAGATCGATTAGAGGCACTGCAATTTTAACATCGTCAGATATTGTTGTACTTTTTGTTTCAAAAATATGCTCTCGTAATGGTAGAGAAAAAACAATAGCTGGATCTTCTGTTGATGTGAAAATTAAAGATAAGTTTGGACCAAAACAAGCTGCGGCTACACGACCACTTGGAACGGTCCATTTCTCTGCATTCCATGGTTTCGCTGTTTCTGTATTCCAAACTCTAAAAAAATATAAATATTTTAATAATTTAATGTAAAAAGTAATACAACTATATTTCTAAAAAATAAATGCAAATCACATATCAATTTTTAGCAATTATTAAATTACCACTAGGAATAATTCAACTATGTGTTGTAATATAATAAAATACAGTTATTTTAAATTATCTCATTACATTCGGGTATATTTCGCCTCGGACTTATGCGTGTAGTGGACATTTTTTGTGAATTTTATAAGAATTGTGTCATTCATTAAAATTGCAATAAATCGAAAATATAAAAGTCATACATATGGTGTATGATGGACGTCATATTTAAATGATACCCGCACTCTAGCATAAATTAACTAAGTGATAGATTGCAAAAAACGTAAAAGTACGTTTCCCGCATGCAGTGTGTTAATAAATGTATATACAAAATGTTTATTTTAAGTTGACAACTCAAATCTCGAAAAATAAGCAACAATGTTCGAAACAAACTTTAGTACTTTTAACACATTCGCGGACAGTAAAATTTTCAGCGAGGTGCAAAAATTGAGTTATTTTATTTTTAAATTGATTGTGATATCTGAAATTTGATTAAACACAGTTTATAAGAGTAGTCAAATTATCATATTTTTAATGAGTTCGTCATTACTTTGACAGGTATAATAATTATAAAAACTTAAAGTTATATAAAATTAAATTCAAAATAATTGATTTTAAGATTTAAATGCTATAGCATTCATGTCATTCTGTATCATCATGAAAATGAATGCTATAGCATTCACGTCTGCAATCGTGTTAACGGAAGTGTATGCCTATGTGAAAATTACACCTCTCCCACCGCCTTTCGGTATGTGACTGGGTACTTCTACATTTCAAATGGAAACCCCTATTTTTTATTACAACTTCAGATTTTACGTTACAAGATATTATAGTTAATTAATATTATATTTTATTTAAATCATTTCTTTAAACTCATGTTAAACAAATTTCGATTGAACAGCGGTAAATAATAACTTTAAATTATTATAATTTTTGGATGAAATATAATTAAAAAATTTTTTTCATAATATTCTAAATTGTTAATTTAAAATAAACACTCTGTAGAACAAAATAATAAATACTTTTTAATTATTTAAAACTTATTATTTACTTTAAAATATATTATATATACATTTTATATATTAACTTAATCCTAAGTAATGATACAAATAAATTACCTGAAAATTGTACCACAACTAGTTGAAAGAAGTCTGGAACCACATGATGACCATTTAGCAATGCACAATCCACCTCCACCTACTCTTCTAAGTGGTACACCAGTTTCTTTTGCAATATCCCAAATCATTAAGCTTAAATCTGATAAACAGCATGATACTAATAAATCACCCTATAACAGATAAATGTCCATAAATTTAAAATTAACAAATAATAATAAGAATTTGATTTTGTATCTGCTAAATTATATTTTTTAATATTATATTTTTCTAACAACAAATTAATTAAAACTCATTGTAATTGTATAACCTGCTGGTATAGTAAAAAAAAAAAAAATGCATTAAATATATTTCACATTTTTCTGTAATTTTCGACAAATGAACTCAGAAATAAAATTACAGAGATAAAAATAACATTTATACGAAAATTATCTAATATTACTAACATAACAACAACTTTAAAATAAAATATTTTATTTCTGAATCAATTATGTCATAATTTATATAAGAAATTGCAATATAATTTTTTCCAATGTACATAGTAAAATATAATAAAAAATTCAACGGTAATATTAATGTTAAAAATGGTCCATAAAAATAATAAAATTAATTACTTGTGGAGACCAAGCTATACTTGTCACAGGTCCATGATTTTTATGTTGTAAAATAATAGCATGACTTAATGAATTACTGGCAGCTCCCAATTCCACTGTCCAAAAGAGTACACCAGTTTGACAGGCTGCAGCCAATTCACGACCTGAATAAGGTCGCCAACTAAGACAGCATACTGATTTTTGTGCACTGTGCCTCAAAACTGGTACTCCAGTTGCATTTTTGCTGTAAATTCGGATTCGATTATCTCTGGTAGCCACTGCCAAACGTGCACAATGTGGGTGCCATGAAATGCAACGTACCTAAAAAATTGTAAACATTAATGAATATAATAATTTAATAAATATTTTTAATTTTAAATAATTAAGCATTATAAATACAAATTATAATGTAATGCAGAATTACTAACAAGTGCATTTGACCAATCCCTAGTTGGAACTACATCTGCAATCGAACCTGAACCAGATGATGGTAATCCATCAGTTCGAAATGATCCTCTTTCTAATAATTCATATATTTTTGTTAACCTGAAATTATATATTAAATCAGTAATATAAATTTGTTTATTATCATAATTTTTATATAATAAAACTAATTGTATTGATTCTGCTTATTTATATAAAAAAACTTATTTTAATTTTAAACAATAACAATACCTCCAAGCAAACCAGTGCAAAGGATAACTAATTCTTTCTGGCCTCTCACAAGCCAATGAACGAACTGCTTCTGCAAATCCTCTTTCTCTACAAATGCTAACAATTTTTTTGAATAAACTATCATGTACAGGTAAAAATAAATTTTCAGCACCAACTGCTCTAGCAGATTCTCTTGTCGCTAACATATCTTGCGTGACATTAATATTTGGCATATCACGTATGTAAAGTGAAAATGGTTGTGTTTCATCATTGAGACTTTGTTTATCACAAAAAATTACTGTTCCTTGCAAAATTCCAACTGTAGCTTTGTCATCAAAAATAGGTCCTTCAAAATCTCTCAATGATGCTACTTTCAACATTTTTTTTCCTGTAGCTATATTATTATAATTATGAAAAATTCTGTAAAATAATAATTGTATGTGAAAGTGTATTATTATAATGGTATTAATATAATTATATTATGAAAGTAGATTAATATAATAATTAAATAAATATATAAAGTATTTGTACTGATTTTATACAATTAAATATATATATTAGTTATGCTTTAATTATAAATTGTTGTTATTAATTTAATTTATTTAGCTAAAGAAGTATATAAAAATTAAAATGCTGAGATCATGTTTTATTTTTTGTAAACTATTTTACTAATAATTATACCTATAAGATTTTTCTGGTGAACTTATGTTTTTACATATCAAAACATAACCTATAAATATTTACTATAATAATAAGTATTGATCTTTTCTTGTAAATAAAATATTATAAAAATATGAACTTACAAATCATTCTTTAACTAACCTGTTAAATTAATATTTATAGTAATTAAATTTTATCAATATAATGGCTCTTTTATTTACAATTTCTTTATTTGATTAACTGACAACTCTATATGATGGCCGCTGGAATCGTTTTTTGTATAGTGATTTGTTATACAATATTTATATTAATATTTGATTTCAGTACATTGAAAATTCAGATCAGTAGAAATATTTCAACAAAACACACACATTCCACTGTTTTCCACTTTGCGCGCCCAACCGACAATGTACGGACACCACGATTTTAACCGAGCATTAACGAATAAATTAACGACATGTTTAAATTTAAAAATAACAAAATATATACAATATCTGAAATATTTTATATATTATTACGAAAAAGGATTTATTAAATAAATAATGTAATTAAAATACATTTTTTAATTGAGTAACCGCACAAAGTAAACGATTGTACAAATATGGCATATTAATAGCATTTGTATTATCATTTATAATGTATTTGTTTATATGTAGAATTTGCTGAAAATTAAAAAATATAACTGTAATAATTACTTTGTATTTTACGTTGAATAAGAAATTTATTATATTACGTTACTAAAGGAAACGTACACCAGATCTTTTGTACATACTTTATGTACGTTTAAACAACTTTATGAAGTTAATATATAATACAAATCAAAATAGTTATACATTTTCTTTATTATACCAGAATTAGGCATAAAATATTCACTTAATCCAGTTTAAATCACCCAAATATTTAAATTGTCCAAAAATAATATTACAATAATATTATATATAATAATTTTTCTTTTGTGTTTGATATGGTAATTATTTTAATACTAATATCTATTATATTTAGAACTTATATTAATACTAAAAAATTGATCACACATGAATTTAGAACATTGAAATCAATTTTATAAATTTATAAAATATTATTCTATTGACCCAAAATGAACTGAAAGAATTGATTACTAAGTATAAGGAACTATAGGAGCTATTAAACTAAAATGAATTAATAAATTATTTTACACAATAAAATTTATCTGTAAATATGTTCATTTAAATATCGCAGGAGTTGACGCTTACTGAGCATCAAATTTCAATGTGGTTCGCTGTTGAGGGGATATTTACTAGGTGACGCTGACGGTCACAATCATTACACACGAAAGCATAGGAACTAGAAAGTGTTAACTCCTGAAACAAACTCAAAAAAAATTTTTCAAGCAGCTTGGTTTGCATCACTGAGTCTAGAATTTGTTTTGAAAATAGAATATAATTTAAAGTACGGTTATGTAATATATATATAGAATATAATTAAAAATTTTATCTTGAACTTTTCTGCTTGCTTGACATCTACATGACTCTCAGTTGATAAAATAACACTATATATATCACACTCTTTGAGAACTCACTTTAAAGTCAACTGTACATACCGACATAAATCCTCTTAATGTGTACAACTAACCAGTATAACACCTGTATTTCTTCTAAAATATTTACAGATGTAAATTGTGAATAATATAAAGCCTTATTTTATAGGCTATAATTATTTAAGAAACAAAAAAAAACTATTTCTGTAATTAATTGTCTTGTTTAGCTCATTCTATTTATTATATTTTTGGTAAATATGGAAAATAAGTAAAAATATGGTTAGGTGAAACTGAATTTGGTTGTGAACCAAACAATAGTAATATAAGTAAAATATTAAAAATGGAACTATTATGAACGGATGACAAAACGTGAATTAATTTTAATTGTGAAGTGTCTGAAATGAACTTTTTCCATCACAACATAACTCCTACGAGTGGGATACTTGAAACTTTTAGTTAAACATTAGTTTGATATGTCAAAAACTCAACCAATTTCAGTATTGTCCTTAATTACAATTTAACCTTAAAATATATTTTATTGCTTAAAAGAAATATTAATTCTATATTTGTTGCTTTAAGAAATATTTATCAATATATTTTTGCAGTATTTAAAAAGTTTCTTTTAATTCTTTTATATACATTTTATCTATTTTATTGTTTGTTTTAGATATTGTTTAACTTATAAAATGGCTTCTGATTTCAATGATAACGGGAAAAGGGAAAAGATGGAAAATGATCTTAAAAATGGTAATAACTTCTAATAATTATTTTTTAAAGAGTATACAAAAAATTATTATATATAAATTTAATTTTATTTCTTCAGAATTTGGATTTTATGAAGAAGGTCTGGACACTAGAGAAATGGAGCAAATTTATCAAGGTTTCAAACAATCTTCTGATTTGCAAAAATCTCAAGCATTTCAAGATTTTAAAACCACAGTGAGTGATTTTAAATGACATATATAATTATTTTAATTTTTATATTACAAATGATATTTTTATTTATATTACAAATAAAATTATTTTTTTATTTATAAAAGCATTTATTGTTATTGTTATTCTTGAATATTATATTTAAGGTTCAAACTTACAATTTTTATAGAATGATACACATAAAAATAATAATAAAATGACAGTACAATTATATATGTAACATTAAAATTTATAATTTTTTAAAAAATCAATTTAAATATTATAATTATAAATAACAACATATTAGAAAAGATAAAACACTAATAATTTACAAACACGATACTTCGAAACTTATTAAGAAAAAATGTTTATTAATATTAAATTTTTAGAATTTTTGATTCATAATATTCTACAACATGACTATAAAAGTTATATATATAATAATAATAGTAAATAAAAAAAAAAATAAAAACAAATAAATACTTTTGATATAAAATTTTCTTATGCTCTTTTATTTTAAAAACTAATATTAAATACAACACTTGGATTTAATCAAGTTTTAATTTAAATTACTCAAAATAAATTTTGCATATTCTACCAATCTATGAATATAATTTTTATTAGCAGTATTAATGTAATAATTTGTATCATATATTATGTAATAAATAAAATTAACTATTATTTAAATTTGGTATTCTTTAAAAACTTTCATGAATAATACTTTTTTCATATTAAAAAATAATATTTATATTTGGAGTTTATAATAATAATCATAAACAAAAAATGTTAAATTTGGATTTAGGAAAACTCTGAATCTAAAAAGAACCAAAGGGAATCTTCACCAAGTTTATTCAGTGAGCTTTTGGAATCTTCACATAACTCCAGTGATAGTGAAAATCTAAGCTTAGAATCAACTGGCAAACAAATAGCCGAAACATCAAGGACCAGTTGTGATGTTGAAACAAGCGAAGATATTATGGCTTTATTTGCGCGAATGAAAACACAATTTAGAATGAAATTTGAAGACAGAGAAATTCCTAAAACTGCGGAAGATTACGAAAGAGAGATAGTGAGAGAACGCTTGCTCTTGGAAAACACATCATTTAGTCAAAAGTATTCAGATAAATTGGAATCGGCCTATGATTTCACAGAGATTAAGTGGGGCTCCCCCATTAAGGTGGGTAGTACCTCCTCTGTGCAATCCCCTCTCTATCAATCTTCTGCTCTCATCACTTCTCCCTCTTCGTTATCCTCCTTTTATCATTAGATGATCAGTTTTAATTGAAAAGGGAACATTAATCTTTCAAGTTAAACTTCAAATTCTTAAACAATTTTATATAACGTTGCAGAAGATAACAGACATTTAATGTTTACAAATTAAAATTATTACATTATCGCAAGATATTAATTAATTATTGCAATGATTTTTAGTCGAATTAAGAAAAAATAAGCAATAAAGATTCCTTGATTAAACAATTAAGTTTTTAAACATAACTACGCGTAATAAAATTAGTCACCTCATATTAGCGGGATGATGATAATCAGGGATGCCGAGTCGGGCCGCTTCCATTTTCTCTTGCCTGCGCCATTTAGCTCGTCTATTTTGAAACCACACCTGTAAAAAAAAAACGTAAATACAAACGTTTTATTACCGCTCTGCAACTTAATCGATAATTGTGCTAGATAAAATACATTCCATTTTTAATTTTTTTCAACCGCGAAAGACTCAATCAAAAAGAAAAATGATATTTTTGATACATATAAGGACTAAAAAGATTGGGTGGCTGCTTTTTTTGTCCGATGAGAGATCAACCTTATAATCACGTGCCACCGCTAATGCGGCGGAGGACCCTAAGAACCTACTATTAGTATACCAACATATCTATTTGGTAGAATCTGCTCTCGCAATTGATTCCGATTACTACTGCAATCTATATGAGAGGCGTGGCGAGACAAAAAGTATCTTTTACTCGGCCTCTCTAATCATCTCCGAAAAGGCTACCGTGCTGCTTAATGGTTCGAAAAACTGGAAGCGATTTAAAAAGTCATTCGTTATTGAAATCGTGCTACTGAAACAAAGTCGTAATAGAAATTTATTGAAAAAAGCTCAGGCAAAAAGTTACCGCGAAACGTTACCGACGGCTTGTCAAAACGCGTGTTAAGCTAATCGAGAAGTTCACATTTATCATATTGCAAATTACGCAATTAATTTTTTTGCGTTTGTAAAAAAAACGACATATTAACACAAAGAGGTTTTAATTGATATCGCGATTTAGTTACGAAGGTACTTTTAAGTTCTTAACTTGTCAAACGCACGCTTTTCTATGATTTAATTTATGTTTCAGTTTGCTGTGTTAATTAGACTGCATGCGTTTATGAAACTTATTGCTGTACAACGTTTATTGAGTCACTATGAAATGTATATTAAGATATATCTATTATATATCTTAACTCATTCAACACATTTGCAGTAAGTAGGAATAACTATTTCGTGACAAAATCCTTACATTAATGATAGTATTCTAATGACTTAAATAGAATTTTAAATAGCCAGTGCTTTAATGATGATCTTTTTAATTTTACATCACGTACAATTTTAACGAAGTAGCAAATTGTAGGAACAATAAATAAATTATTAGCATATTCATTCGGAGCAATTTATGTGAGAAAATATATCCTCGAAGTATTCTTTAAGTAGTATTTAAATTACATAGTAATTATTAAGGTTTAAGAAAAGACTTTGAGGATAGAGAATATTTCACTATGTATTATCTTGTTAATTTATATAGAATGTATTATGAAATAGAAGCAAATTTCACAAGAAATAATTTTAATTGTATAAATTAAAATGAGTATAATTTAATGTTATAAAACTGCACATCGTTAAATAATATTAAAATAAATTAATATTCAGTCCTATTAATTAAATTTATTAATATAATCTTATTATATTAAAATACACAGATAATTTTATAAAAATTATTTTTATTAAGAAATACAATGAAAGTAGAGTAGTTATTTGTTTATAAAACTTTACTCGTTTACAAAATATAGTCATACTTTGGAGTTTGCTAATGATAATATTTTATTATATATGTTTTATATATCTGTTATATTACTAATCTTATATTGCATTAAACACTGTGATTTCAATTTTGCCACTCTTATCCCTTAAAATGAATGTATGTTGTAAAATTTATGAAATATATTCAAAATACCATTTTCATTGATACCAGTTTCATATGAATCATTCATTGGGATATCGTTTTCATAACTCTACTCTTTAGTTCAAGCCATATACTTCATCTTTACTGGATTGTACAAATCCAGCTGCTTTGTTATTATTCACGCAAAAGAAAATTACATAAAAAATTAATAGTGCTGTACTATAACAGTAAATCAAATTCTAATTATTTGAATAATTATAATTTTTCTATTTTTATTATTTTAATAAGTACTCTATGTATATTTTATGTTATCATGTGAGAAATTATAAATGAGTAACAAAATTCACTTTTCCTGCATTTATGGTACAATATATTGTTTTTATAAAACTTATTATTTACATTTGTTGCTCTATCAAAATCATTTCGCGTATCATATATTTAATTATCTAATGAAATCATTTATTCTACTAAATTGTACAATTAAATCTACGTTTAAACACTTCTGCATTGATCTTCCAGAAAATCCACTATAATATAGGTTTGTTATACGTGATATATAAATTTGTTATTATATACAAATTTTAAAAGTATAATAAATGTACTATACCTTTGTATAACATGTATGTACACAAATTTTGACAGAGATAAATTATTGTTGTTTTTAATTATGCTGTAT
>JABFOX010002814.1:0-11017 GCA_022817665.1 Axea sp. ZL-2020 | reverse complement strand
AAACGACTGCTCGGAAGCCGCGCGGCCGTAAAACTGGCGTGCGTCTCGTACGAACTTCCCTTAAATACCCAACGAAATCCTAGTCAATGATGCACTACTCGGTTTACGGCGAGCTTACCCCGGCCCGTCGCTCTTTCTCTCGCTCGTTCTCTCGTCGCACGACTTCCACCACTATCGTGGAAAATGAGCAACGCACGCCCCCTAAATTCAATCGGTCCCTCGTACCGTTCTCTAATCCGTTGCTCCTTTTGCGAAAGTGCCTCGCACTTTTCACTTTCTTTGTCTAAGGGAACAAACTGTCGCTAACATTAATCAACTCGACATTTTTCCTAACTTCTGACACCCCGGGACGAGAAAGTGATGAGATTTCAACGTTACGATTCAGATAACGAGCTTTAAGAAAAGACGGAACTCGGATTTAAATTTAGGGTAACTTTTTGCGGGACAAAAATAATTGTACCATCAATTTTATCTTTAAACAATATGGCACTTTTATGTGACGTAGTGAAATATAATAAGATAAATACTATATTAAAGTGGTTGCTATTATTGTTATTGCTGTTGTTAACTATTTTTTTTAATTTTAGATAATTTCATATAATAATTTATTATTATATGAAATTATAATACGTTATTAAAAAAAAAACGAAAAACTTTACAATAATAAAATTCATAATTAATATAATTAGAAAGAAAAAATTATTTTACAAGTTATTTTTAAAAATTTTCAACTTATTTGAGAGAAAATACTCTTTTGTAGCACTATAATTCATTAAAAATATTATTTAGTTAATAATAATTTAATGTAATAAAAAAGTTAAGGTTTTAAGCACTGGCTTTAAATAAGTATACAATAATAACCAACCATATGAAAATTTTATGAAAAAAATACTTCACGTTGAGTTTTAGTAATTCGAACAAACTCTATAATTAATACACAAACATCGTTATTTTGTTAATTAATTTTACCAATATAATATTAGCTTAGTATTTAAATTTGCAATTTAAAAAAATTATATTTTTATAATATTTATCTTTTGATATCGTATAGTTTAATATTTTAGTTAGTATATTAAATATATGGTATAAAAATCCAAATAAAAATGTCTAATCCAAACAGTATCTTGTCCAATTTGTTAATTTTTCTTAAAAATTATGTAATTTATATTATAATCTTTCTTCAAGTGTACTTCTCAAAATTATGAAAAAAAATGTTACATATTCTTTTCAATTACATAATAATGAATATGTTTAATAACAAGTAGAAAACATCAAACCTTGCATGATGTAAACTTTCTCTTTAAACTAATACATTATATTTTTAGCTAAAAATCAGTTATAATTTATTACTAATGCAATTATGTTTTTTCTAGTAGCAATTAGAACTGGCGATATTTCTAATTAAAATTAAAATATAAAAACTATAAAAGAATGAATTGAGTACATATATTAATAATTCTACTTTTTAATATACTACTTATTTATTAATTTACTTAATAAATCTTAAAAATATTAGTGTAATAATATATGATATATTATGACATTAAATAATATAATCTCACATGTTTCAAAACAAATTATTACTTTCTATAAAAAATGTTTGAATCTAAATCACTTATATTTCAGTAATATGTTTTTAACAGATATCTTTTAGCATCACATTATAAAAATTAATTACCATTGACTTCTATTTTAATAAAATACATGCTAAACAATTTTTTTGTTGAATGAAATATATGTAAAACAAATAAATTTACGATTCTGTTAGACATATAATAATTTTTTTTTATATTCAATTTCTTGACAATTACAATCATTGTTACATCAGTCAGGATAGTTTAAATCGTTAATTCATCTTTAACCAAGTACAAAAAAACTTAATGTATTTAGGTTAAATAAGTAAGAGAATATAACCAATGAAACAGAGGTATAATTTTTTGCAAAGCTACTGGTTCGAAAGAAAAATCACTCACTATTTTCATTGGTCTCACTAATATAGGCTAACACGTGTAAACTCTGTTGGATTCTGCTTTAAATGTACGAGTGTAACAGATTTAAAATTCCAGATTAAATAAATAACATTAAATAAAATCCCTTGAAACTCCATTTAACTTTATTTATTTCTCTTGAAAATTAAATTATTTAACAAAATAACAAAGAAAAACGTAAATTTTCCTATGACAATCACAAACAAAACATGTACAATAACATAGTTAATCTTAAATATTGTATATAGCAAATTACTTGCGTTTGAAAAATCATCATCACACAATAATATTTCTTGAAATCATAAACAGTTGCCAGCTTTCCTAAGTCACAAAAACAATTTTCATTACGCATTTAATTCGAATTATACTAATGTATTGCAACAAGCATAATAAACATGCATTTTAAAAATAGTATTTCCGTATTTGCAGAAATATAAAATAATACTCCAGTTACAATCTATCACTAATTTATTTAATCACAATATAAATGAAACAACCATTTATAAAATCTCATTAAACTTTGTATATTAATATTGACAAATAATAGATATGATAATTAATATGTTATTTATATTTATTAAATTTATATATATCTATTGTTAAGAAAAAAGATAAAACCGAACTAAAAATATATTCCCAAGAATTTCTAGAGTGTTTAATCTAGTGACAATAACTTTTATAAAATTTGATACTATTGATAACGCTTTGCACCTGAATATCTGTGCACAAAATTAAATCTATTATACATCGAACGCCAGTACATAAGCCAATAGGATGGGTATAATTGAATAAAACATCGTATGATGTTTTATCTGTGTTATATAATAATATTATCTTTCATAAATTACGCTACATTAATTATAAACCACATTCACAAAAATCTGTATTAAATTTATAATGAAATATTAATAAAGTTAATACTGTAATATTTTAATATATTAACACAAAAAATGCATAATTTTTATATATAGTGTTAAAGGTGGCAAATAAATATTTTTATTCTTTCTAAAATGAATAATAATATTCAATCAAACATAATTAAAATATAAGTAACTAAAGTGGAAAAAAAGTCATATACGCATATAGCATTTCATAATAATATATGAATAGCATTTCATTAATAATTTTTTTTATCTCTCATTTAATTACAACTCTTATTATTTTTAATTATACTTGATGATAAAGTAAAGAATTATAACGCAAATACTAAAATATATCGTTTTTGCATTTATCTTGTACTTTCCTGCATACGCTTTTAAGTATCTCTTACTAATTTTAAACCACGTGAAAATAATTTCAGTCACTTTTATACGTAGATATTTTAAATATAACCATTGATAAAATTTAAATGATTACAAATGTATATTTCTATTTCATTTCAATATATTGCTAT
Source organism: Axea sp. ZL-2020 (assembly GCA_022817665.1). NCBI lineage: Eukaryota > Metazoa > Arthropoda > Insecta > Hymenoptera > Scelionidae > Axea > Axea sp. ZL-2020. The sequence goes on along the minus strand of JABFOX010002814.1, from coordinate 7,636 downwards.
AACATTTTCAAAACTTTTTAATAGTTGATATAAACGTAGAAAAAAATCAGATAATATAATTTTTAATTTGAAATATTTTAACACAAACACATTTTTATTTTACATCTCAGTTTATGTTATAATAAAAAATATTTTATAGCAAATCATTAATAAGAAGATAAAAAGTGTGCCATATTTTTTGAATAAGTACAAATTAACGTAGATTCGAATTATCTCTAATTTTTCATGTCACAGGAAGTCGCACCTACGATTGATACCATGATTAAATAAACATTATTCAAACTAAAAGCGCGCAAAAAAAGCGCTCAACGGTAAGCTTCGAAGCCCTCACTAAAGATCGTCCGGCGATTGGCGCAGCTCCAAAGGTCGATTTTTGCAAAGCCGTAAGATAAGCCTTACTTGAAAATACCGCGAAATGTGGGCTCTCGAAACGTTTGCAAAATCCACGATGCGCTATTTGTTCAGCCAAATAAAACGACTTCGTAAAAAGCACCTTTTATGGCACCTTTGACTTGGTGTGGACTCCGCATTCTGCGGAGACGAACAAGGATGATTTAAATCATCGGTATAAGCTGAATACATTTTTTTTCTACCTACACTACTCGTTTGCTTTATTTAATAAAAGTTTAAGAACTAAAAGACTATGAAAGACTAATTCAAAATTTGGTTTTGAAATGAAATTATTATACTTAAAATTTATTTTACAGACATTTTCACAAATGACAATCAATAGAGTAATTTAATTATTCAAATTTAAATTTTAATTCAAAACTTTATTAACTTAAAACTTAAGAACAAATAAAATTTGAATTTTACTTTCTATTTAACATTTTAATATGTTTGTAAAAAATTATAATAATCGTATCAACTTATTATTAAAATCAATTTATTTTCAAAAATATAATGACGTTTGCGTGTTAATGACCATATATGTAGGTGATATTTATTTAAAATAACCATGACCTACATTTTTACAAATGTATTTCTGAAATTAAAATGATTGCGATATATTATTTGTTAGATAATTAATTGTTATTTGATATATTATTTAATATTGGATTAAATATTTAGTCTTACTAAATCATTTTCTTTACTATTGTGTTATTACGGTATAATTTTTGGATTATTTTAATACCCTTCAACAATTGATTTCTTGGTAATTCATTGCAAATTATTGGCAGTTAGCAATCAAATAGACACGATGTAATCTAATTAATATTAAAATTATCTGAAGAAACCCAACAAATTTTTTAAGTTATATTATAACAATAAAATCGTAATAAAAATATCTAAATAGCACTAATTGTTTATTTCCATTAGTAAATGATTATAATCTATGTTTATTAAATAACAATATATTTAGAACGTCATACAATACACCTTGAATTTTGTATCAAAAAATGTTGTTGAATTAAATTAATGAATCATTATACAATCTACACTTAATAAAAAATTGTTTTTTTTTTATGTAGAAATTTAGAAAATAAAATTTGATAATAATTCCATATTTTTTATACTTATGATTTTTACTCTACAAAATTGGTTTGAACTAATTTTATATTAATTAGGATGTAAATGTACTGGATATTTTTGTAATAAAAAGGATGATTACCTATTTAAATAAAGTTACGTCTCTTATAATAAACATAATTTTCTTAGTATAGGAATTGTATTATTTGCCAATTTTATCATTGTAATTTTAATTTAAATTATTATTTTTCAGATTGATGCTATTTTGTTTATATCATAATTAAAAGTGATATTTTTAAAATATAATCGTTTATGCTGTTTTTATTTATATAGCAAATGATTTTCATATAAGAATTATACTAGTAAGATATTTTTAATTCTTTTCAAACACTCTGAATTTTTTTATTCCAGTTCATTGTACGTTAATTTAGTTGTAATAGGCTATAAGAAACTTCAGTATATTTAATATAGTGTAAATTATCGTTCATAAGCGCAAAACATATACTACTAATGTATATGAATGATATGCATTTGATAAATAAACTAAGTACTAAAGAATTAATTAACGGAAATAACTAAGATAAAAGTACATAGAAAATTTATGTTTAAACCATAATTTCAACATATTCGACCTTATTCAAAAAATTTGCTACAATACATACTAAAATGATAACAGTATAATTTAGTTACATTATTATACAATGTTATTGTTGCACACTTTGCTGTTTATGGAAGTACACTTTTTAAAGGTAGATATTATAAAATCAAATTTAAGCAGTAATTTTCAATATGTATTTTATAAGTATAAAAGAGATGAGAAATTGTTCACAGTATATATATTTCTACAACATTTACCTACAGCAGTTATTAATGTAACAATTAATTAATACCAATATTTAATATCAGCTTAAAACATTCAGTGAAAGATATGAATTTTTCATACAGAAAATCTTAATTTAAAATCAGTGTTATATTTTGAGTAATTTACTCGTCTTAACTTAAGTTATAAATATTATAAGTAAATTTCCTCGTTTTTTAATTAAAACTTTTTAACTACCTATCTTAATAAATTTGTATTTTGAGTATTTTTAATACATGTAGCTCATGCAACTTTATAAAAAGTTAAAAATGGTCCAAAATTTATTGTAATCTTTCGTTAATAACAATTTTATACACATGTTATTAAAACCACTTCACACTAATAAAGTACCCATAAGTTTCTGTATAATCTTAGTCTAACAAATTTTATTTTTTAGTATTCATTTTGATAATCAAAACAATATTGTACAAAATATTCTTAGAACTTCTCTTACTGATAGTAATATTATCATATAGCGATTTATCAATATAGAGCTTTAACATAACAATAAAATTATACGAACATGAAACTATAAAAAAAAAGTATTTTTTAAGTATATTTTTAAATTGGTTTAAATTTTAAAATTAAGTTAAGTAACACAAATTTTAATAAAAAGAATCTACGAAAATCTACGTTTTTTGCAAGAAATAGATAATAAAAGATTGCGAAATATCATAAGTCGCATCTTATAATATATTTAATATAAAGTTTATCATTGCAGAAACAATTTTCAGATGTAATTTATATCATTGATATAATGTATGATTATATATAGTTCAACGACTTATATTTCTTACTTTTTATGTTCTGACTGATTTCTTTGTACAATATTGAACATGACCTATTAGCCTAAATTACCACAATAAATAAATTATTTCAAATTTAATATAAATCTTGTACCAAATGCATTAATGTATTTCAATATTTTATGTTGTTTTCATAATTAATATTTTCCATGACAATTTGGTAAAACCAATTAACAATTGATACATTATTACATTTTATATGAATAGAAAATAAACGATTATCCTTCTACCAATATAATCATTCCGAAAACCTAACTTGATTTCACATATCCCAGTCTGTGGTTCCCACTGCTTCTTATCAGAATTTCCGGCAAGACGAGACCCAATCGAACGTACTTCCGGCATAGCTCTGTCTCATTCTCATAGACTCACATTCCTCTTTTTTCGACCAATCTGAAAAGCTGCTGAAAATTTGTAACTGCGACGAATCGCAGACAATCTCTGGGACGGTCGTTCTCGTCAGGAAATCGAAACGCGTAGAATTATTAATTGTGGTAAGAAAGCACGCTGGAGAAAAGGCGGACCATTGTGCGCCATCAAGAGGTACGACTCCAACTCTTGGGGACGTAAGGCGAGAGTCGTAAGTGAGTAGGTAGTCCTCCGACACTCAATTGTTCGTTTCTCGAGGGTTCGTAGACAAAAACCTTTCTCTCTCGCACTCGCTTCTGCCCTCTTTTTGTCCTCTTACCCTCACTCGACGCGGTATAAAATTACTCCTGAGAGCGCTTCAAAGCCTTACACTCTCATCACAAGCCACGAATTCCTGTATTTACTTGTGATATTTGGATTAATTATGTTATTAGGACGAACGGTCCGACGATGGCAAAGGTGTTTGTCTTTGACTTCGAATGAAGTATACTTACTTCTTCGGCACTTTCGGGAGCGGCACAATGGCTTAATAAATGCTCTCAATCTTGATTTATTTATTCGATTTTGGAGAGTTTGCCAACGTCTTTCAATAGAAATACAAATCAGAAACATTAAAAATTTGACAAAAGAAATTATAGTTATTATATATTTTCTCGTAACCAGTATTTAACAAAATCCGTATAGTTTTCATGAATACTTATAATTTGTTCTAATCTTCGGTGTTTGTAATGATTAATTATTAATTATGTAATGTTATGTATCAAAAATGGCGCATTAGATACATATTCAACTTATAAAAATAAAAATATTATTATTGTAATTATTTTTGTATCAATTTATTAAATAAATTGATAAATTACATTAAATATTATATAATAATTTATTTTCACATTTTATTATATGTACACGCTAAATTTCATTATTTATATTAAAATTAAATTAGTATAAAGTCAAATAAATCATTTACCAACGTTCAAGTTGTGTTCGTATTAACAAAAACTAATAAATAAATAAACAATGTTAATTGTTAAATTTCATCTTTATCATTTTATTATACTATTGTACTCGAGAATTAGTGTGAAAATAACATCTTAAGAACAGCATAAAAAAGTGAAGTAGCTTTTCCGACTCAACAACCGGAAATACGAAAGTTGAAGAAATGAAAGAATTTTTTCCGCGGTATCTCATGGTCGAGAAGATTGGCGAGCTTCATTTACACTTTGATATAATATACTTTATTGCATTCAAATGATTCATTATAAAAACAGAGACAAACGTGAAAATAAAAACGATTGATATTTTGACATCAAATATTGGACCATGAGTAATAAATATTAAAATACTAGAATAAAAAATAACCATTTAATAAATATGTAAATATTAGTTTAAAGAATTGATGTGCATTAAATGCACATCCTGATTCTAAGAATGCTGTTAAATTAACCTTATTCATATTAAATATTTTATACTGTGTTATCAAAAAAGCAACTGATATAAAATATTATTTTTATGTGTGTAAATTATAGTTCGTAAAATACAGTAAAGGAAATAAATCTTTTAATTGGTGAAAATTATCAGTTCTATAAATTAGTAACTCAGTTAACGTAAAAGTTAAATTAAAAAAATTAGTTAAAGTAAATTAAAATCAATACTTAACATATTTCTCTCCTTCTCCTTTTTTTAATTTTTATTAACATCAGATCAAATAATAGTTATCCAATAAATTAAGGTAATATTTCATAATAAAATATACTGAATAATCCATTTTTAGTATATATTGTCATCGTACAATATTGTTATATATTTTTCTCGTTAATAGTTGGTACGAATTTTATATTTTTCGAAAATATGTGTAAGAAAATTACACATTTACAATTTTTAAATTAATTTATTTTAACTTTTTCTTAACTATTTATAACTTTTATTTTTTATATCAATCTTACAACAATATTTAAATAAAATAATAACTTAGTGAACTCACTTTTACTTCAATACAATTTCCACGTGACTATATTGCATTTAAAAATACTTATTTCATTTGTGGTAAAATATTTATATATTACACAAAAATACCTCTTGATTAATATGTAGTGATTCTGCATATTCAAAACTTCATAACTGATAATAATGAAAGAAAGAATGTCGCGTTTTCACAAAAGCATATCACAAACGCTTAATGCAATGGATGCACAATAAATCTTTTTTGCAAACGCACCTCGACCGGGAATGCCGGAAGTCGAAGTGAGTCGCCATTTCCTGATAATTCCGTCAACGACTTGGGTACTCCTTGCAAAGTTGGTCGGTGACCCTCCAAAAGCATTCGGCATTCAACGTTCACCGCGATGATTACTGCACTAGCGCAATAATTGCGCAACTCCCCTATATAATTCTTGCGACTGTCGCGGTATACGAGTGGTGCAGACTGGCGCGAAGGGGTACTCTTTCAATTACAAGCTACGCTTATTTGCAGACATTGGGCTAAGTAGTAAAAGAAAAGGAACTATTATCGGCTCAGGGAAAATAGTATAATAAGGGAATGTAAGCTGAATATGGATAATAAATAATTTAATGAAAATATATACATCAAAATTAAACATCGACAAAATATAACATAATTTAAATTCAAATAATAATGAGAGGAGTTAATTATTTGTTCTATAACTGATAATATTTATATCAAGTTGATAAAATTTAGTTAGATTAGAAAATTAGGAAACATTTATAAGCATTCAAAAACCGTTGAGAAACATTTATAAACATTCAAAAAGTGTTAAGAAACATTTATAATCTTTACAATGACTTTATTTATATAATAGGTAAAGTTTAATTAAATTTTTACATAGTTCCGATTATATTAGTAGATTATTTAACTTCAAATTTAATTTGCAATAGTTTATAACAAATTTTTATATAAATCTTTCCATCATATTATTCTTTAAACAATCGTTTGTTAATCAAATAACCGTATAATTTAAAAACAACGTCATTCTAGCATAATGTGCAACTTATTAAATGAAAGAGCTGGAGGATGCAGAAACGACATCAGTTCTAATATTAAAGATTAATTTAGATAATTATACATGACTTTGTATAATTTCTATAACATCTACATCAAATTTCCATACACATTTTGATATATGACAAAATGCTATGTTTCCAATATATTAAAATAATAAAAAAAGTTTTAGGATTTTTCCTAAAAACATATTAACTTAATCAATATCAAATTAATCTTTAAATGCATCAGTCTATCAAAATAATAACATTCAACATTGAATTATCCAGCAAATAAAAATAAAAAAAAGACAAACTAATCCACGTGTATTACTTTATTATTATTGATTTATTATTTCAAATGGATTTTATTAGATTCTATTTGCCGTTCCAAAATATAACAGTTCTTCAAAATCTTACTATATATTTTTAATAAATAAAGAACAAATTCAATATTTATTTTCATTGTAATTTTACAATGTATTATAGTCATGTTGATCAAATTATATCGGACACTTACGATAAAGAACAAAAAATAATATACTCATTATAATAAAAATCAAAAACATTAATTTACATTATTACATTTTATTGGACATTTATAATAAAATTCGATGAACTACCACAAATTTAAATAAAATTCGATTATACTTTGAAATAATAAATAGAATCAATGAAATAAAAAATTATTGATTAAAAACAGTAGTTAATTTAAATAAATAATTATTTTTTTCAATTGATTTCCGTGTACTTTATCTTCAATTGATAATGCATATTTGGTGTACATTCATATAAATTAAAACGTGATAGATGCAATATAAACAGTCTATGGTGAATCAACGTTATTATCATGTTACAGATACATTTACATAACATTTATTTACATGCACTGATTTATAGTTGTCTAAAAATTTATTTATAATTAATAAAATATTATCAAACAAGTTTTGAACCTACATAAATTGAATATTAACAAAAAATCTTATTTCAGATACTCATAGAACAAAAATGTTTTTCATTGTTTGTTTAGCTACAAGTGTATCATCAATATTATACCAACCGTGCTTTAACGCTGATGGCTTCTATGTTCCAATACATTGTCTATAAACATTTAATTAATCTTTTACTTAACTTGCAT
>JABFOX010002813.1:0-11017 GCA_022817665.1 Axea sp. ZL-2020 | reverse complement strand
AAGTAAAAAATAAACATTATAAAAATAATTTATTTATATTTATAAACTAATCTACTAAAAAAAAAAATAAAAAGTAATTTAAAAAAAAAAAAAAAAATAAAAAAAAAATAAAGATATAAAAAATAATATATAATAATAAAAAAATAATAAATAATATATTAAATAAAAAATAAACAATATTTAAAATTTGCATGATATAAAGGATAAAATTTTTTTTTTTTTTTTTTTTTTATAAATGTAAAAATTTTGATTTAAAAAATATTGCTTCATTTCAAAATAAATATTTAATTTATATGACATATCAATACTATAAAGGTGTGGTTTACAGACCTATGTAGTACGTATTTATTATTCTTTAAATAATATTCCAATTTCTGTCTGATAATTATCTATAATATAATATTCTTAAGTTTCTCTTAGTATACTATGGGATATCTAGATTCAGATTTTAATATGTATAAATTTATGATTAATTATAATATTTTATTTGACATGCTTTAATTTTTTCTTCGTTATTAAATATAAAAAAATGATTGGTCAGTGTGGGAAATACAAGACAATTTAATTGATATTACATTTATAACTATTTAAATTATATTTATGTGTAGGTATTAGATAAAAATATATTTGTATGGCTATATTGTTCCTTGAAAAATATTATGAATAAGTTAAAATTTAAAAATAAACCCGTAATGTACAATTTTTCATTAAAAAAATTTATTATCTTCATGAATAAACTTTACAATTCTTCATACATTATTAATGAATATCAGTGTATAGCATGAACACATTTTATAGTTACATAAATTACTTTATCATCTATATGAAACTACAGAGAACTTAGCATATGTACCATGTACCTTTTTAAGAATGAATCTTCGTTTGGATAAAATTTACTTATGATTATTAGTATAAAATTTTTCAAAAAAGACATTTTTATTATGTTTAATTATATTAAAATATTTGCAAACATAAGCAGTTGAGAGAAACGCTATCAAAAATCTTTTTTATGTTTTAATCATACCCATGATGTTTTATATCTTATATCTTTTGATAATATTAAAGAGGAAGTTTAATTATTGATGTATAATAAAAAAAAGATTTCAGCAATGGCACATGTACACCAAAAGAAGTAAAGCAACAAATATTGATACTAAAGAAATAAAAGTGAATAAAATCGTCAATAATGTTGTTTTATATAAACATGAAAATAACTCGTTCCAGCGAGCAATGACTGTCTTTTCTGTAGTACAGTTTATATGTTTATGGACCGCAGCAATGAATATTTACACTATTTATTATAATATCTTATTTAAATCATATGATACTTGGTGGGAAAGATTTGAACATACATTTGTTCCAGGAAGCATTCTTTTTATTCTACTGTTAAGCGGTAATATTATTTTACAGTATTATATATACTATAATGAAATAAAAACAAATGGAAATAATGTATTTAAATTGCATAAGTGATATCCAAATATCGAAAAGATAACTAAAATAAAATGTTTGATTTTTTATTAAAAGTTAATACATAAAATACAGTGTGTGTAAAAAATGTAATTTTTCACTGACATTTTATTTTTATTATATTAAAAATGACACATTGTAATGTGGCCAAGTAAATTTTGTTTATTTGATATTTTTTAATAACGTGCTTCAAATTACCAATAATTACCAAAATTGTTTTATACCACTGCATGATTTTGCAAAAGTATTGGACTGTTGAATAATTTGCAAGTATTATTTGTTATATTAATGGATCTATGTCTGAAATACTTTATTAAACTGTCCTTACTTATTAAGATGAGAGTATATAAAAACATTTTTATTATATAGACTGTTATAGAAAGAATTATGGCTATTCAAGAGTATTTTTTTAATTTTTATGAAATTTGTATCATCTTAATATGAATAAAAGTCAAAATTAATTTTTCAGTTTTACATGTAATTTCTGTTTTTTTCGTGTAATAATTTCATCATTTATAAATAAGCAACCAAGTGAATGAATGCAATTGTAAGCAGCTCTGCATTTATATTCATTTGATACGTTATTTATGTTCACTTATTAATGTGAACTGTTATATGTTTATTTATTGCCACTTATTAATGTTCTTGTTATATCCTGTTGCAATTTGTAAATTTTGAAAAAAATGTTAGAATAGTCTTAATAATGATTTGGACCAAATCAGTATATAAGATTTACAATTAAAAAAAAAAAAAAAAAAAAAAAAAAAATTCAGACTACTTGCATCAATCAAATAAATGTTTCAATTATTGATTAAATATTTTGTATATATATTTTGTATTTAATTTATAATTTTAAATTGGAATGAACATATAAAATATACAATAGAAAAACTTGTACCTGTTATGTAGTTGAACAAAACAAATAAATAACCCTTTATTTTAGTTTACTTTAGGAGAGTAATTATTTTATATTTGTATCAACATCCGATAAAAGTAAAAGTTTATTGGTTTATTGTTTGAATAGTTTCTTTTTAAATCGGTTAAACAGATATTACAATACTTTTTCCATTGTATGTGTTTTTTACTGAAATTAAAAATATTACTAAACTGATTTATGTTAATCTAAAATGTAACATTTTTATTAGGTCCTTTAATACTCACTTTATTGTGGACTGTATCACGGAGATCTGTTAAATATATATTTTTGTTAAGAGGTGGGAACCAAGTTCAATTTGTTACCTACCATCCTATCAAAGGAGAAGATACTTTCATTGTTCCCATTAACAAGGTAAATCAATACATCATTTGCAATATAATTATTCACACTAAATTTAACAATGCATATAAACATCAGAGGTGTGTAAAAGTTTTTAGCGTCTTTCCACACAAAAGTTTTATGTGTGTTAAAAGTGAAAACCAAATTATTCATTCATAAGAAAAATATTAGTCCTTACTCCCTGTGACTTTTCTCTATTTATCGAGTAATTGCTGGATTTCAGATCGAAACAATTCCTAAAGTTTGGAGGTGATGAAATCATTCATGCATTTTTAAACATCTGATGTATTGTGAAAGTATGACCTGTTGGAACTGTGTTGAAAGGACTGGAACAAATGATAATCAGACGGGGCAAGACCTGGTGAACACGTTAGGTGTGGTAAAATTTCCCATTCAACTACCAATAGAGTTTCTTGCAACTTTGCCACGTGTAAGAATCTATTGTTCTTCAGTGCCAAGGTGTAAGAGTCTATTGTTCTTCAACCATAATGGTTGTTTTTTGTTGATTTCTTCACTTAGTTGTAATTATTCGTTTTTCTCCCAATTGTGAAAGTTCATAATTGTAACATGCCCATATCATCCCACTAAATGCTCAGCAGGATTTTCGTATCATAGATGTTTTATTATGGTATTAGCGGCATCCAAAATTCAAATTGTATTTAATACTTTTGTGAAGTAGATTCATTTTTCATCACCTGTTAGATTTTTCTATAAAAAGCTTGTCTTTTACACTTTAGCAAGCAAAAAATTGAAAGTTTTAGTTTAGCGTGTAACCTAGTCTTGAGAAAATTTATACGGAATTCATTTCTGTTGACCAATCAACTCCTAAATGTCTAACCAGTCGAAGACTGGATTGACCAGAAACTTAATTCGATTTTCCATCATTTTGCTGATCAAAATCATTACTTCAATACTTAATATATCACTAAACTCATTAAAACGTACATTATTTTTAAAAAGAATTCTATTTATTTGAGTTAAAATTCCGTTTTATAAATATTGCACATTCATATCAGATATGGCAATTCGCACACCTCATGTTTTCATGCATAGTAGTAAACAAATGTATTTAAGTATAAATAGAATAAAATTTGGTATGTGAATAGACACAGTCTATCAAAAATATTAAATTATAATTTTTGTATTTTAATAATAATTCACATTACATGCAATTAATAATATTATGCTTAAAATTCTAGGTGAATTGTCTTAAATCAAGATTAGACAATACAGGCTACATAAAACTTAAAGTGAAAGACAGGAGCTTGCATTATATTGTTGAAAGATCAGGACATTTCCCAAATCCAACATTATTTGATAAATCGATTGGCGTCTATCGACAATAGTTTAATGTATTTATAACATAAATAAACATTTATTTATAACAAACTATAATTACAATTTTGTAATTTTCTATATCTGTCCCAATATATAATATAATGCTTAATATTTTCAAAAGTGACTTTATAACGTTTTTCAATTTTCAAAAATAAAACAATGTCACTTTAACTTGATTTGCACAAAAATGAATAAGTTACAATGTTTCATAAATTATCTCATCATTTAATGAAGAGTAAATTTATATTTAAAATTCGAAGACAATGATTTAAAATGCCAAAAATAAAAACAAAATATAACCAGAATATTAAAGAATTTCTTGTATATCAATATATAAAAGAACCATATTGATTCGTAATTCGCATTTTAATTGCGGATGAAAAAACACGTGAAGAAATAAAAGCGAAGTTGAACGATATCTGTGGGGACCTTCACCACCTACAACAACCGTGAGATATTCGTTCATCGAACCAATTTCTCTTTTATTATTACTATATAAATGTTAAGTAAGCTGTTTTCACAAGTATACAAAATTTGTATTAATTATTATTACAACGTACTTCATCTCAGAAGAGATTCAATATTGTGAATGAAGCATCAGTTATAGAAAACGAAGTAAAAAATCTGAAATAGTAATTGGTTCTTTATGATCATTAATAAACATTGGAATATTTGGTATGTTAATAGCTAATCCGAAGTTTTTATTCTAAAATACTTGTACGAATTCAAAATTAAATTAATAATGATTTAATAAAATTCATGCATTTGCGAAAAAGAATTGCATCTATAATGTAACATTCCGTAGTTTAAGCGTACGAATAGCGCGACGCCTGGTTGATAGACAACCCATCGTGCGCCCAAGAATGTAGCTGTGAGTAGTTAACCCTTCGTACAGTCAGTCGTAACTCAACTTGAGTTAACTACTCGCCATTATTCTTGTGTATTCACGAAGATAAAATATAAAATCGTTGATTATTGATGTATAAATTTAATAAAACGGAAATTGTGAATAAAAAGCCATATTAATTTAGAAAAGAATTATGTATTATTTATGGATTATAAATATTTACAAAAAGAGGAAAATAATGTTTTACAAATGTTCAAAATGGTCAGTTATTAAAATAAAGTTTATTAATTATTAATTATTTTAATGAAGTATTGAAATAAAGAGATGCAAAACTAACAAATTAAAAAGAATGTTATTGAATATAATACATTCCAATAAATGAGAATAAATCGAACTTTCTACAAATAAAATTAATTTCATTTAAAGAACTATGGGAAATTATTTATACATTTTAATCGAACTATACCGAAGAAAAAAAATACTGAAAAATTCAGAGCAATAATTTTTCACTTGAATTGTTATTCAAGTGAATAACTCATGTTAAATAAGTTGAACAAAAGTTTCTAAAATGTAATTAAGTTTAAAACCCATTTATTTATGGGTCAAAAATAAAAATTACTAATATCTTAAGGCGTATATATTTTTATAAAAATTGCATAATTAATTAATTCGTATATCATTCACTTAAAAGTTACTCTCCAAATTAAATTTTTAAAAATCAGAAATATGGATAAGCTTTCAGTGCATGAGGAAAATCATATTTGAAGAAAAATACACAATATTTCAAGTATTAGAATAATGAGATTCTCCGTAAAAATAGGAACACAAGAGATATCAACGAGTGGTAAAACGGATTTCAAGTTTGGAATGGCTGCGATCTTACAGAATCGATTTGGGGAATTTCACCAATCAGTGACATCTCTGTACAGGCAAAAGCTAACGTGAGTCTGCGAAGGTTACGAACCACCCAGTGGTTCGAATCCTTAAAGGTTGAATTTGATACGTATATCCGAGCCATAAATCAATGATGATTTGGAAGAACGGCAATTTTAATCGATTTGATTCATGCTAATCTTTTCTGTGAAACTTTTATATAACTCTAGTGAGTAGTGCATTTAGATATGTTGGTTATTCAATTAGAACAATTTGTGTTTTTCTCTTTTCATTTCTTTCTTTATTATTATTATTATTAAATTAAAAAAACATATTGCACTGCTTAAATAATTACTTCTTTTTTTTCTTTTTATAGCTATTATGAAGAAAGATACTAAACAATTGAATATTTCAAATAGTATCCAATTAATATTACCAACTATCGGTAATTTGATATATTTCTTTTCTTTCTCTTAATTAATATTTAATAAATATAGTTGCTAAAGTATCATTGTTTTAAAATAAGATTTCAAAAATTGTTGCAATAATATTTTAAAATAATATAATGAAAGAAAAAGCTATAAATATAAAATTGTTTATACTTATAATAAAAAACAAATATGTACAATAAAATTATAAATGTAAGAATGCATTTAGTTATAGATAATTGACTCATAATACCTTTGTTATTTCCTTGTTATACCATCAGAGTTCTACTGGATGATAAAACTTTTTTGGTACTCATGAACCAAAAATAATCTATCTGATTATATTTAACTTTTGACGTGTTTTAGCTTTACTTCTGATGCGAGATTTATTCAAAACTGAAGCGAAGAAATATAAAGACACAATTTTTTGTCTTTCAACTCAAAGGTAGTAAATGGTAAATTTAACCCATTATAATTTCTGATTAAAGCATAATTCGAAAGAAATGATTCAAATAAACTCAAGTATGAGTTTCCGTTTGAAATCATTGGTTAAAGAATTATGGAGTTTTATAAAAGAAATTTGTGTTATGAAAGCATATGAAAATTGTAAAAGACAATCTATATTAATCGTATGAAATTTCATCAAAAATTTGTATGAAAGATCGTGAAATGTTATGAAAATAAAAACTAAACTGTGAAGATAATTTGATTATGAGAAACCATATTCTATATATCTTTGAGTGTGATAAATTAATTTAATGAAACCATGGTTTTGGAAAATGTGTAAGGTTATAAGTTTGTCGGTTTTGATGTATTTACCAATACCCATTTAATTTACGTATTTGACAAAATGTCAATTTAATTAAGTAATAATTCTGAGATAATGTACCAGCGTCACTAAGTAGTGCATTTGATAAAATACCAGTTTAATCACTTGTCAACTTTTGCTAAGATTGTTTATATCACAGAAAAAGTAATACATGTAAGCACCTTTTAATGCACTTTTGATTGGTGTTTTTCAACAAAAAATTAATTGTAATTAACAATGACGTACAATTATAATAATAATGGCATAAATTTAATTATTTACACTTAGATTTTGGGTCCTGATTCTAATAATAAATTTATTATTTATTTTTATGTCTGGAATTTAAAAAAATGATCAACTAATAAAAACAACACTGGCTATTTTAAAATTTGTTGTTACATTTTACCGACTTTGATCAATTAATGATAAATAATTAAATCCCTATTATAGATATTACCAAAAAGTATTATTAATTAGTCATACTCACTAATATTAATTATAATGAAATAATACTCTTGATTAATTTTGTTCTCATTGTGCAGTTGAAGTGATTTGAATATAGTTTATTGTGCAACAATAATTAATTTTAAATGCACCTGTAAACCAATAGTTAAAATCAATTATTAATAACATATTAATGATAGGCAATGCCCACTATCTGTATAATTAATACGAATAATAAACAATTAATAAATTTAATAATCATTAAAATTCAATTAGCAAAAATAATACATTTTGCAACTATCAAAAAAAGTTGCGATAATATTAACCCGTATTAAGTTCAAATAAATATCGTACTTATTTCATGTCATTTCATAATATGAAATTATCTAGAAACTGGAGCAAAAAATACTTTCTTATAAACATGTATTGTAAAAAAAGGTGAATTTTATAACTGCTCTTTGAAAAAGACAGATCTGCTGAAAGTAATTGAATAATGGTTCATGCTGGAAGATAAATCTTATTAATTATTATAAACTTGAATATTAAAATATAAGATTTATATATTCTTTTTGCAAACATTTTTATTGATTAAACTGCTTAAACATTTGTATAAATTGTAAAGAATAATATGCAAAATGTATAATATTAACAGATTCGTAATAATATGTTTAATATAATAAGTGTTTTTTAAAAGTGTTTTAATAAGTGTTGCTTTTTTTTAAATTGTTATGCTGAAATAAATATTGAAAACATTTGTTCCATCTGTTTTAATACCAAGCACTGTTCCTTAACTGTTTGAAAAAATAATAATAAAACTGAACCACTGATATTTATTACCGTGCTTTTTTGTTAATCAATGTGATTTTATGAATAGTTCTGTTGATATTAATTTAGCATTGTATAATCAATATATTTTAAATTCGCTGATTAAGGTAACTAGAGTTGAAAGTGTATATATTGACTTTTTAAAACTATTTGACGCAATGAGCCATCAAGTATTATTTACTACATTTAAATTCTTTGAGTTAAGTTTGGAGTTGTGTTCCCCTCCAGCCCCCTCTCAAAAATATGCTTTAAATACATTTTTTGGCACTGATTACAAATTCAATATTGCAGTATAACAATTGCTCTGGAATATATAGCATCCGGGTGTTGATAAATGAAATTAATGCAGTTTTTCATGCTGATTACAAATATGAATGAAAAAAATATTTTATGGTTCACCAGATATTCACGATTTCAGTTTAACAAAACTAACAGCACCAACTATGCTTGTTGATCCGCGTATTCGTGCCTCCCAAAAATGCATTGATTTCATATATTAAAAACCAGTGTAGGGGGGAGCACAACTCCACAATTACCTTCTTTCGTATAAAAAGTAAATGATTAAAAATGCACTAATTCAAAAACACCCACTCGTGTCCATCTCAACTGTTTTCTCAAAACCCTTCTTTCGTTCCGTAAGTGCTCGCACACCATCCAACATCTAGTATTCTATCGTTCAAACATCAGGTGCGATAATTTAAATGTAAAACAACATCGGAATGAATATAAATAATTTATAATACAGATAAATATACATTTTTTGAAAACACACATCTTGATATGAAAATAAAACAAAGTTGTGAAAACTGGACTACAGGGAATACCCGTGTTTAGTAAAAGTACTGTTTTCTGTATTATCCACAGAGAACGCAAAGGTATTCTGATTGAATTGTTTAATAATTTCCACCAAACCTTCAAACTTTCATATGAATTGGTATTGAAAACATGCTTGCTGGGGTAAAATACTAAATTAAATCTTCAACCATCCCATCACCGATGAAGAACAACATTTAATTTGATGGATGAGTTTCACAGAAATGGAAAACGGAAAGAGAAACAAACCACTAGCCACTTTTAATGTAATTCGCGTACAATATTAAATTTAATTATATTATTAAAAAGTAGAAATCAATTTAAAAAGCCCCACTGTATAACATCGCTTATCAGATTAATTATACAACAGATAAACGTGGAATAGTTTTTATAAAATAATTTGAACTTTTATAGATATAGATGTAATTGTATGATATAATTATATACATAACAATAGTTAATTATACAATTCAATTGAATAATATAATTCTACACATACATCTTGCATTGACAAAAAAATTTGATATTTTTACTAGTTCAAGCCAACTGAGTGTCGAAAGTATAGTGTATCTTATTATTTTATTTTATCAATCCGTTGATTCAGTTAGTTTTATATATCGCCATTTTTTTCAATAATTAATGTTCTTCAACTATTATATCATTATTTATTGTTTTTGACGTTTCGACCTTTTTTAGTCCTCTTCAGAAATCTTTTCTTGTATATTTGTTGTACTATTAAGTATTTTATCGTGGTATGTTTTATTTTATTAATTTTTTTATTTAATTATTATCAAAACTTATACTGTCTTGTTTGTTACATTTCATCATTGTTACATTTCATCTTGTCTGCTCTAAAAAGACTTTCCTATCTATAAAACCAAAATCGGAAATTCGATTGTTCATACGGCCAATTTTGAAAAACCCCATTGATGTGACAATGAAACAAATAAAAGAATTGAAATGAATAATTACGAAATCATGTCAATATTAAATGTACAAATCACACCTAAGAAAATTGAAAGTTTAAACTGACATTTAAACAACAAACGACCTTAGTGTTGTTCTTCCGAATGTCGCGCGTATCGCACTTTTCGGACGTTTGTGCTCGTTAATAAAAGTAAAAAACAATGTGGAAATAATGTTCGGGAGCACTTTCATTGGAAAGAAAATGTAAAGCAGTGCCGAAAGACGAGAAGCGGTACTTAGATTAGTTCGGATCAGGCGCACGTCTTCCCCTGTGTTCCCCTTGGCCCAAGGTCCGAGAGAACCTTGGTCTGCGCGCTTTTAACGCTGCCGAGCCTGTTCAGTCTGCTGTCAGTAGTAGTACAGTAAACTTCATCGTTAGTCGTTGGAGTGTGCAGTTGTCGCTCGTCGTTCGATTCCGTTTCATTTCACGAAATACGCGCGTGCGGAAAACTAACGAAATGTTTCATGAGTTACAACTAGCGCAAATCACGCTCTATTTTTCGACGATTCTGTGTTTCGCAATTGCCAATCAGTGGGGTAAGTGTTTTTCGAACGTCGTTCAAAGCCGAGCCCATCCGACCGGCACAATGTGCGCGCGTTTCCAACGTAACGCATCGCGATTACAACGGCTGACTCCATGCGCGCGTACAAACTCGTCACGTACTCCACTTAAATTGAATAAATTCGATGAAAGTTGTTGTTAATTCGCGACCGATGTTTTGCAGGCCCTCGTTGCGTTTCTTGACCGTTTTGAGGTCACTTCGATGCGTCTTTACGTAATCAATGTCAACTTGAACGAAATTCCAAATTAATCTAACAACCTTATTTTTTGCACATCATTTGTGCGATGATTGTTCGATGCAATTTTATTTTTCGTTCTTATTTTTTTCTTTGATATTTTGTACAGTTTTTTTTACATTTCTCTCCTC
>JABFOX010002812.1:0-11018 GCA_022817665.1 Axea sp. ZL-2020 | reverse complement strand
GTGAATTTGAATAGAGGGAAAGAATGTTATTCGAAAACGATATTAATCCAACAAGAGCATGGACAGTGTGTTTCAAAGTGTGGCAATAACGCAGTTGCAATTGTTATTTAAATTTCACATTCGTCACTGAACGATGGAACCGTTGTTAATGTGGGGTGCTGTAATCGTAATTCTACTGTCGTTGTACCGCTATTTCACTTCAACATTTAAATTTTGGGAAATCCGCGGTGTGAAAGGCCCGAAACCAATTCCGGTGTTTGGCACTTTCAAGGACATTATATTGTGGAAAACGTACTGGGGCGATTATGCGACCAAAATTTACAACGAGTATGAAAATGAACAAATGGTTGGTTTATTTTCAAGAAGGACTCCAGTTTTGCTCCTGAGGGATCCCGACCTCATCAAGGACGTCCTGATCAAGGACTTTACGGCCTTCGCGAGTCGAGGCATTGGTCTGCAGGAAAAGGCCGAGCCCTTTTCCGCACACCTGTTTCGCGTCGAGCCTGAAAGATGGCGACCCTGGCGAAAAAAGCTGTCTCCCGTGTTCACGTCTGGTAAACTGAAAGAGATGTTTTACATCCTGCAAGAATGCTCGGAACAGTTCGGTAAATATATGGATAAAGTAGTCGCAAATTCTCCGGATGGTGTTGTCGAGTGTCGCGAGTTGACAGCGAGATTCACCATGGACGTCATTGGGTCTTGCGTTTTTGGTTTGAACATGAACACTCTGTCGGAAGAGGAGAGCGAATTTCGCAAAAGGGGCAGAGAAATTTTCGACCCCGTTCCCTGGACCACGTTTCGAGAGCTGGTCAAAGAATCGGTGCCTGATCTGTATGATTTTCTGTGGCCCATTTTCCTGAACAGGGATCAGACGAAATTCTTCATCCACCTTGTCAAAGGTACGATGGAATTCAGGAAGAAAAACAACATCATCAGGCATGATTTCATCGATTTGCTGAGCGAAATCAAGGATAACCCACGCGAACTTGGTGACATTGGTAGGTGTTAATGCAGTGTAAAAAAATCACAATCATAGAGCAATTGGATTTTTATTTCAACATCAAAGTTCTGAAACACCGAAAGAACTGACGAACTTTCGATTTTGTATATAAATGATGGATTCAAAGATCTATGACTGAAGGTCATAGTATTTCATTGTTCATCATTGTAAGAATATTATAATATTATTTTAATGTCAAAATATCGTAATGTAATGTTCAAAGCTGGTACTCAATTTCAAATATATCCTTCCTTTTATTGAAAAATTAGTCTTGTTCTTTCAAACATATTATAATAATTTTATATTTTGATCTATTTCTTTTTCTATTCATTCGTTAAGTTTTCTTAATTTTTCCTTAAATTCTTATTCGTATTAAAACGTATGAAAAGTGTTTCTATCTATAAATTAATCTTATTATTTTTTCATAAATTCATAATCTCGCTCATAAAATTTTACCCAAATCTCATACGTTCGGAAATGCTCCTTCTTGCTCAGGTGTCAAACTTTTTTTGACGATTTCGAACCGTGACTTTCGTTGTTTCAAAACAAGAGTCGCAACGTTCAACTTCATTTCTAATCAATTTTTCTACCACAAGCTCATTTGACGTTATAAATTATTCATGTTGCAGAGATGACAGACACTGTCATAACAGCGCAGGCTTTTATCTTCTTCGCAGCTGGCTTCGAAACATCCTCCACGACCTTAAGCAACGCCCTTTATGAATTGGCGTTAAACCCGTCCGTTCAAGACAAACTTCGTCACGAAGTCTGCGAAGAGTACGACAAAAATAATGGCCAACTCAAATACGAAAGCATAGCGGCCATGAAGTACATGGACCTGGTCTTTCGAGGTAATGAAACAGAGTTACTATAAAATTCATTACTCTTAAACGTCGCAGTAAAATGGAAGTAAGGATCCTGTAACGAATAAATTAGTGATGCAAAATGTAAATTATTGTGTCAGAGAAGTGATTATGCACATATATAGATATTTTTGAAAGTGGAATAAAACCATTTTTGGAACAAAATTATTCAATAGTAATTTTAGTAAAATAAAGATGTCCTCCTTTCAAATTTATAATCATAATCAATTTAAAGAATTTTAGCCAAATATGTCGCAAAAGTATATTTCTTGAAAGTGGAACAAGTCGATTTGTAATATTCATAGTTAAAACAATTTTCTAATTGTTTGATGAAATTACTGTACGCCTTGGAAATTATCGTTAGTTGACCGCCTTTGAGAATAAAGACAGGATCTTGCTATCTGAAACATGTTCGTAATATCACAATCCAAGACCATGTTATAGCATACTGTGACACGTGTACCGGACAAAACTGAAACATTAAACTCGCACTGATATGGATAAAGATTGTGCAGTCATCTGATAACAACATAAATGTTATTGATCACACATTTTTATTGCCCCGTCTCATTGATGTTTTCCACTGACATCGTTCTTCCAGACTTTAGAGTTGTAGAAGTAGCATTAAAGAAAAAGTATCAATTATATACTGCTCAAAACTATTACAATACAATGAAGCGTCGCCGAAAAAAAAATTAATTTTACATAAAATGAAACAAAAGGAACAAATCTTTAGACGAGGCAATATTAAGCAGGAAAATAATACCGATGGAGGCATTTTAAAATCACTGAAGATATGCTGGATGAGATTTTACAGGGATGAACCATGCTAAATTTGTTCCAAAACAACTTCAAAAAATGTTCTATTTCAAGTATTATTTTGATTTGAAAAACATGGAAGATTCAAGCATCTCAGCAAGGTTACTATGTTACCAGTGCACAAAATGTCAAGACCTATAACAAAAGATAAATGCAAACATATCATGAGTTTAATGCCTTGCATATCACCTATTTATTATGAATACTTGACTATGTTAACTGTAAAGGGGAAATAAATTGAAAGAATATTTTTTTTATTTTTAGTTATCTTGACGAAGTAATTATAATTCACACTTGTTTATTTATATCCTCTTTTTAATATAACTGAAATTAATTATTTTTATGAATAAGTCGAATTATTGCTATATATACGTGTCTACATTTAATCATTATTTTTTACATTAAAAACTCCATTTTAGTAAAGCCAGTGTATATACAAATACAGAATTAATTTTTCTCCTGCTTTTATTTGTCATAATATGTTATTATTGAAAATGGAATAAGTTCATTCGGAGCAAAAATTTGTTCATTTCATTTTGAACAATCTTAATAATCATTGTTGCATTTTAAAATTTAACGGAATTATAGTGTTAAAACCATCACTCGAACTGATCAACTATTTGACAATATTTGTAAATTCATTGTAACGCTAACCTTTAAATAACAATTAAATATATGAGAAAATGGACTTTTCTATTACATTTCTGTTTTTCTTTTTTACATACATGGACATTCTATATACATACACTTTAATATTTGATTTTAAGAAACTTTGAGGAAGTACCCCCCGTTACCTATTTTGCCGAGAGAGTCATGCACGAATTACACTTTTAATGGAACTAAAATAACCATACCACCTGGAGTGAAGATCTGGATACCGATTCTGGCAATGCAGAATGATCCAAAGATATACCCACATCCAGATTTGTTTGACCCGCATAGATTTGATGATGATGTGGTCAAAAGTCGGCACCAAATGCATTATCTTCCTTTCGGCGATGGCCCTAGAAATTGTTTGGGTAAATGTAGACAAAGTCAGATATACACCGCAATGCAAATTTTGTACTTTTACTGGTCATTTTCCAATATTCATTTTTAGTGATAAAAATAGTTTAGTGACGACAATTTTAGTAATTTGTGCGACCAGTTTTCTGACGCAATAGTATGATATGAATACAAAACAAATATAAATTTGCAGGTGCGCGATTTGGAGTTTACCAAACAAAGATTGGGCTTGCCAAAATCATGCAGAATTACAAGCTGGAAACTTGTGAAAAAACGATGAAAGTTTACGTCAATCATCCGGCTGCGCTGATGTTAACGCCGAAAGAAGGAGTGCAATTAAAATTCACAAAAATTGATTACGATTGAGTTTTAGAAAAGCAATTTTACACAAGGAAATATTTTCAAATTACTTAATATATGTTTTAGTTGTAATTTTAATTTTAATTTTAATTTTAGTTTTAATTTTAATTTTAATTTGAATTTTAAAGAAATTGCGTACAATGCATTTGTAGGATCGAAAACGTAATATAAAAGAAATGTTTGTGCAACAAATATTTACAAACCGATCCTTTTTATTCTACATACAATTTTAAACCATCTGTTCTGTAAAACAAATTTACGTCGCATAAAAGAAGAGTTAGAAATTTGGATGCGCGAAAAAATGTTGCAAAAAATTAAGTATTTTAAAATATAACAGTACAGTATATCAAAAATTTAAGTAATTGTAACTCGACTTTTCGAAACAATAAAAATGGCATTTCATGATCCTTTTTTTTATAACAACTTTTACACGATGATTATCGACCTTTCTTATTTCGAACACAGCAGTGCAGTTAAAAATATGTAATCGATCGAGTTGAAACAAGAATAAAGTATCAATATTTATTTGGATTGCTTGTGTTTGCTGCAAAATTGCCGAACAACTGAAACGCGGTCCAATTGCTTTTAAATTTCCTATTTAACAACTGGATAACGGAATTTGAACACTCGTTAGTTCGAGCGTGGCTTTCGCTTAGGATTGCAAATTGCTTAATTAGTACTGAATATAAAGCAACCATCGCCCTGGATGCCTTTATAAACATTTATTGCGATACAAATTTATTATAAACCTCCGTTCTCCGACAAGTGAATTTGTATAAAGTTATCCTGTTATCGTGTCCTTTTGTTTTCCTCGAATCTTCTAAACTGTGCATGCATAATCCATACAGTTATACTCGTCTGGGAAAATATATTTATGATTTCGTGCGTTATCATCATTATCATCATCATTGTTACTTGAATTACATTTGCGCAAGTTGGTTGTTCAAGCGACTTCAAAAAATAAGATTAAGACATTTTTACAACTTCTCTTCTACCGTTCGACTCATTGAATTAATAGATTTGAACAAAAGTATTCCAAAAATACATGATTTATTATATTTGTTTACAATCAAATATTTCCTGAATTATTAAAACATTGGAATATCGAATTACTCTCGAATCAGTCTTTTTATCGCAAATTCAGATATATGAATATTTTTGAATTCAAGATAAAAAGACTGGTAAAGTAAACCCTTTGGTTGATGAAATTATAAAATTGCGTGACAAAAAATACCAGCAAACTACATATGTAAAAAAAGTACCGGGAATTCTGAAATAAAACTCACAATTTTCAATTAATCAATTTGATTTGTTTTGTCAGCTTCAAAGTAGACTCGATCTGATGGAACACACATACACCAACGGTTTTTTCAATCTTCGAAACAGTTTTTGCAAACGCATTTTCCGGCTGCTTTAAGTCGCTGCGATTTCGGGAACAAAAAGACGTCAGGCAGGGCTAAATATTTTTATATGTGGGTTTCCCCCTACTTTTTTAACGGAATGTAAATTATTCAAGGAAATTTATTTTTCATCGTATAAAAGAGAGATGCAATAATTGTAATGTAAAAAACTTACAATGAAAGTGTTATACGTAAAAGTGATAATGATTAAAAAATATGCTGTAAAATATACTGTTTCCGGTATTCAAAGGAAGTTAGATATCTGCTCTGGTAAAATGAAAGGTATAAAACAAAACAGAAAGTATGTGATGCTTTATAAACTGTAATGTGCAATGATTTTAACAGAAGGTTTCATTGATTAAACTTTTGTTTATAAATCTGTTACACTTTTAATGTTTAACTAGACGGATTATTAAGGAATGCATCGACAAGTTATTCTAAATGCAAATCCCTTGCCGATTTTGTCTTTATCTCTAAACATGAAATGTTCTTCTGAAATTGCAGTATTATTTATGGCGTTTTTGATTTGCGAACTTATCCGACTTCGTTCAACAGATTCAATTTATTAGAAAATTCCTAGGAAACTGAACGGGTTCATAAATCAATTAGCAACATTCTGGTAACACACTCGACTCCGAGCTGAGTTGGTTCATAAATCGGAAACACCATTGGTAAAATTTTTATTCAATTGAAAGGAATTGGACGGTGAAAAAGAGTCTTTGTTCTAGGTGTTCAAGAACATAAAAAATCTGCATATCTTTACAAATGAAGCATGTTAATTACAGTTTAATGTGAATTATATTAATTTAATTCGATAGTGATTCAATTATAGTTTCCCTCTAACACATATTTGTCCAGTAATTTTTTGCACCGCCATTCTCAAAATACCGACATTTTTTAAACTATCTGTAGAAATATATAAATGACGAAATTTCGTAATTTGGCTACTGGTGATTGTTTGCGAAATGCATAATTTTCGTCATGCGGACGAATATGTGTTAAATGAAATCGATTATAATCGATATTTAGTTCTTTATTTATTCAGACATTCGTTGGGATGATTCTCGAAATCTCACATTATTTTAAGTCAAATAAAGCGATTGGGTATTTATTAATGCGTAAGACGATTATTTGCGGCATAATTTGTTTATATATCTATGTCTTAAATATTTAATTTTATCATACTGATCTAATCGAATGTTTAAAATCCAATTACTTGAATAATTTTTGGCACTTTGTATCATTACTGCATAATTTATAAATGAATTTCAAATTATTAGATTTAATAAATAAATTTAAGAGCCGGCATGTTTAATACTGAAGAAATTAATCATGATGTATAAAAGGATTTGCAACATTCATTCTGACACTAATTAGTCTAAAGAATTTAGGTTGTATTGATTCTAATATCCTAATTTGGTGTTGCGTGAATTGGAACCTTGTGTTGGTACCATAATTCAGAATAGATTTAACTAAAGTTGTGTACAGTACTTTTAATGTGTAGTGTTTATTGTACCCTAATTACTCAAAAGAATTTGGATTGTATTGTTTCTAATTTCCTAACATCCTGTTGTGTGAATGGAGATCATATGCTGGTACCATAATTCAATGTAGATGTGATTAAAGTGACGTAAAGTACTTTTAATGTTCGAGGAGAATAAACATTTTGAACATTCTTTTAATCAACTTAGGAGTTTAAATACTAAATAATTAAAGCATTAACATTTATGTGTATGAAATTCAAAATTCGTTTTAGTCAAAAGTAGTACTCAAGACTTTAGTACGATTAATATCATGCAATTCAATTCCATTGAATGAATATAATTAAATTTCGAATTGCCCAAGTTCATAATCTTTAAAAGATTATTGATTTTCATCTTAGTGTCTTAAGATATAAATCGGGTTTTATGCACCAAATATATATCTTGTCGAGACAGTTTGGAACATCTCGGTCTTATATGTATGGCATTGCATAATTTGTATACTCTTAAATGTTTTAAACTCATAGAGACTGTCTATAAGACATCTATTTTTTTTGAGATGAAATTTTTGTTTTTTGATACATTGAACTCCACTAAGAAAACTACCAAACCATTTGGTAGGCCCGAGAATTTAACGTATGTTGCGTGTAATATACTAAACTGATCTTCGATTTGTGAACCCAAATTAGTTACATTAACCGTTTAACCCAAGCAATTACTATTTCCTTAAATATTTGTAGAACAATGTCCAATATTATAAGTCCATAATCAATTATCAGTGTTAAATATGAGTGTTATAAAGTCTAATCTTCAGCACTGAGAGAAAAAATATATAACGTACGAAAAAGTACGTGAGAAATGAATAATTAAGGAAAATTGTATTCTATACAAATTATATTATGAATTTGAACAATGTGTCGGAAAAATGCTTCAGTATAAAAGTAGAATATTCATTCAAAAAATGTGAATATGACTCAGAAATTTTCATATAGCAGATGTCACTTTTTTACGCAACGTAATTCTGACACTTTAATAATACATTTTTCACATTAATTATTTTAATGTTAATATTAATTGAATTTTTAATAATAAATCTGCAATGTTAAGTATGACAGATTAAAATAAACTTATTTTAATTTTCATGAGTGTGAATAACTTTTGTTTTGTGTTTCTTAAATTGTTCTTAGCCATAAAAAAATTGATGAACGGTCATAAAAAAGTGTTTCATAATGTATATGTAATTTTTTGTCCTTATGCTTGTTTATATAAAGATTTATAAAAAAATGTTATTTTAATTATACAATGAAAAATAAAAAAGTTACGACGGCGAATCGGAAAGTAGCGGATAATAATTTTTTGTACTAAAAGTTTAATAGGTACAAATACACAAATGAAGTGACATTTTTTGTTTGTTATTCTACATAGTCATTTGTCCCATCGTGATAACAATTCCATAATACCCTGTTCATAGAACTAAAAAATAAATGAAAGTTCGATGGTGCTAGATCTGACGCCTTGCGCGCCACCTCTGTTGCAATATCAACGTAGAAAAAAAATTATTATGCGCTACTTTCTCATCCATTCTCGTATGTACAAAGGAACAAAATATACGAAGATGGATTTATAAATTGTTATATTGCATAATGAAAATAATTAGTGAAAAAATAAGATAATAAATCTTTAGATCGTATAAGCATATTTTATTTTCACAGTAAAATATTTTCATTCCTATAATTTTTTTTAGTCTATGAAACTTTGATTTTCTGGCATAAGAAAGAATCATATATGCAAGCACACATAAGGTTTTTTTAACAGATCTTTTAAAAATATCCAGTATTGAACTTTTTCTTCATAACTTATTATATTAATAATTATTTTGATGTATAATTATTATTTTTATAAACTTAATATATCAATGTCATAACAAACATTTCGGTGTTAATCTTTTGAATATTTACTGAATATTTGATTAATTTTTTATTATTTTATTTAAAGAAAATTAAATATGCCATACTGCATTTTCTATTTAATTATTAAAGTTCACAAAAATATTTCAGTTTATAAAATAATTTCTCATTGATAACATAATTGAATTTTTTCCCCTCTACAATAAAGTAGTACATTTAATTGCATTTAATGTTTATAATAAAAAATGCTTGATTTATTTACATTTTCTATTTGCCAATAAGAAATAAAACTTGCGTAAATATAGAAAAACAAAACATAAAATAATGATTGTTCTAATGAAAGGATGAATGAAGCAGCATAAGAAAATTAATATTACTATAAATCAATACTCCAACCATAAATATTACATCGTAACTAAGTTCAACTTTCCAAAGCATTTTTCGGTCGTCACTTGTAACAGTTTAAGAACAAATTTTGGCCCAAGCAAATAATTTTGCAGTAGCGTAGAAAACCGCAGTCCTTCACAATCATCGTATCACTTTTTACAGTGGAAACGCGCGATTTGTCAGACATGTATTTTTTCGTTGAACATCCGGTTGAATTTAATATCAATACTTTGCGGCATCTGACGCAATTTGCGAAAGTCGTGCAAAAAGCCAACGGAGTTAAATTCGGCGTAGTCACTGGCTTCCTTTTTTACGCTTTTTTTTCTCGTAGTGCACTTTTTGCACCCACTCCATTCATTGTGCATCGAATGGGTGGAATTTCGAGTCAGAACTTCGCAACGGTCGGAACCGTTGGTTGCGGACCATCCCGACTGTAACTCCGGTAACTAATTGCGACTAGCAATTTGTCACGTAGACAAATGGCGGTTCGTCAGACGGTATCGCAGATATATCACCAACGTTGTGACTGAATTTCGTTTCCTCTTCTCCCTTTTCTTACTCCCTTTTCTCCATCAACCACTGTCGACTTCTTTCTCACGTTGACCCAATTTTTACAATCCAGAACTGTAAACAATACTCTGAAACACGTCTTTTATCATCGGAAGATTTTCCTAGTGACTGGAAGTAAACTTTCATTCAGTTTAATCGATGGCACATAAACGGCGAATCATTGGATTTTCTCGTTTTGTAACGAATCCTTTTATAATGTGTTTTGTATTTTATTTGACGGTATTTAATTAATATTCATTTTCTAATAATTAATATCCCTGTTAAACAAACGTCGGATTTAACAGTGACATTACATTTAATATTGATGATAAGGTAATTTTGTTTATTATTTCAGCAACACATTCTATTTAAAACTATTCTATTATAAAACTATCGGGAATTAAATAAATACATACAATTTTCAATCAATCAACACGATTTATTTTATTACCTTCAAAGTAGGCTCCATTTGATGCAATAAGATACGCGATTGATTTTTTTCAATATTTGAAAAATGTTTTACAGTCGTTTTCCGGGATTGCCTTAAGATGCTCCGACGATTTTTGTTTTGTGACTTGAATCGATTGAGAACGGGTTTCATGGAGCGGCAAACCGAAATTACACAAGGGCTAAATCCGGCGAATAGTGTTGCCAACTTATGGCAGAAAACCTTAAATGAGCATTTCCCGGGATTTTTTTGACAGAATGTATGCATGGTGTGTGAATATTTAAATAATTAGTCCAATTGGGATACTATGTTTCTCCAATTGTAACCGATATAATGAGACCATTTGAAAACTGTATATTTTCTGAAGTTAAATGTATAAAATATTATTACTGATGCTCATGATATTTTTGTATAATACCTAAAAAAAAGTTGAAGATGGTGAAAAAATACTTAACAGTGCTGATGAAAATATAATTTTGCGATAAAAATTGAAAATAATAACAATAATAATACAATATTCTCGGTGGTAAAATTATTAGAAATAATATTATGTTAATTCCTCGTTGGTATCAAAAGGGAACATATTCTAGGACATTTGTCACTTTTATGACAAATTAATTAAAAAAACAAAATAGTGTAATGATTTATAACTTCAACATAATCAGATGGAAATTTTCATAACCTCTGAAGAATTTAAAATTTAAAACAACAGATATATACAATTTTAATGCATTATAATTATTAATAAGCATAAGCAGAAAACAGTAATTAGTGTAAATGAATATAGAAATTATAAAGA
>JABFOX010002811.1:0-11018 GCA_022817665.1 Axea sp. ZL-2020 | reverse complement strand
ATTCTTTAAATATTTTTATATAATATACATAAAAATCACTTCGCAAAGGAATAAATTCATAACCGGGACTCTTCGTCCTAATTATTATTGCACGTATTATATATATATAATAATCGAAACGTTAATATGCTCACTTTATATAATACTTATATAAAATTTTGGTAACTATTCATTATAACTCCAACCCACGTAAACTCCACTCCAAACATGTTATCCGAAAAATTTTTCGATACTAATTGCGGTTCTAAAAAATATTGCGACGATCTCTAGTGGTTCTCGTCGTACATGTATCTCCTCCCCACCAACAACAGGTGTTATTATATGAAGTCAATGCATTTTATTATGCCGGTAATAAATCTGCAAAAATTCAGTTAGTTTTGTGAGTTTTGAATTATATAAAACTGGGAATATTACAAAATTAACAAAAAGAAAATGACGATTATTTCAAGAGCTGTGAGTGATTTTTGTAAATGTTAATTCAATTTCGTAACCCATGTCAAAAACTACGTGGATTGAATATATTATTACATAATATTATGGGAGGGGGGTTGTCATGAACAACATACTAAAATTTTATGTGATTCAATCAAAATTGAAAAATATAGCTTATAAATATCTATATTACATTTCTTAAATATATGATTAAATAATTAATATTAATCGAGTTGTGAGAAAATTCAATTGTACGAAGATTTGAATGTTCAATTAGTCAATCATTCGAAGCATTTGCTCAATAAACAGATCTGAAATTTCATTTCCATTTAAAGTTACGTTTTAGTTAGATTGTTCTGAAATAAAATGTTACATAGTATTTTCTTTCGTCTACCAAATAAGAAAAGTTTATATATAAAGTAACATAAGAATTTTGTAAATTTTTTATATAACTAGTAATCGGAAATTAATAGTGCAATTAATAAAGTATCGCAAATGCTTCTATTTCCTGAATCATGAAAATTCCAGATAAACAATTTGACTTGTCTTAACTTTATGTTTATTTTATAAATTGCTCAAATTATTTTCCAACTAACACAAAGATTCGGTAAAAATAACAACGCTATCTAATCCATGTGTTTGAGTCTTTTGTCCAAAAATAAGGCGTGTTTTTTCTGTAGAGTTTAATATCAAAGGGTTAACTGTATACTGCAGCGAGCATGATGCTTGCGGTCGATATCGAGGAATAGTTCGCAATAGTACATGTGTACGTTTAGTGCATCCTGTTCCAGTAGTAGCTATCGGGGCTGCAGTATTAACTAACCTCCGCTTTGTTTGTGTGTATAAGTGCAAATATGCGTGTCGGACAAAGAGGCAAAATATTCTTCTGCGAACATGCTTGCACTATGTTTGAGAGAAACTACTTCACATAGATGTTTTTGTGAACGTATGTGTGTAATAAGGTATGGAGAAAATTGTACACTAAAAATAAAAGCGTACGTATGCGCGAATAAGCGAAGAAAGATAGAAAGTGTCATTGTACACACAGTAATGTGCATAATATGAGATAAAGTATAATTCGTGTATACGCAACGAGAAAAACTCAGATACAGACAAAAATGCATAAATGCACCTGTGGGAAAATACACGTTGTCTGAGTGTTTTCTTTATTGCGTACAGTAGACAGTTTTACAGTACAAAGATACTCACGTTATGTTGTATATAGATTTTTCGACTTGTAATATTTTAAGCGAAGAATTATCATAATTTCAAGCACTTTTAAGTGAAAATTTGGAAGAGTGACTTGTTTAGGTTTTCGATCCAATCTATCGAGCATTTTGGATTTAACTGAATAATATATATATTTTTAGTTTGAATCATTAAAATCGTACCATAAGCTCATAGGTTATACAGAAATCGAGCAAACAAATAAAACATTTATTTAATAGTAAATGTTTATAAATGTTATATTTTGGAAAATTATTAAAGTGAATAATTCCGTTTTGGTTTGTTTGAAAAAATATTCGGGAAAAAATGTTAACTTCAATGACAAATGTAAGAAAACAATGATTATGTAAAAAAAAAAAACATTTATTTACCTTACAATCTGACCAGAGCAGAATTCTGCTTTTATTCATGAATACAATAAACATAAATACACAACTAAAAAATGCAAAATAAAGGAATGGTTTATAAACTACGAAAAGTAAACACAGTTCAATTTGTCATATGTGAAATTCATGAAATGGATAAAGCAGACGATCCATAACATTGTTTGCATTGTGCACAGATGGCTGGGAATACAACATTCCAATCGGCTGTACGTGGATTAGCGCTAGTGATTTTCAGTTGTAAGAATTCTTCATAAATCAATTCCTTGTACTTCATTAAATTAGAATAAACATAAAATTAAATTAATGCTGAATTATTCAGCACGTTTAATAAACATAATGACATTAACTGATGTGATATTTATTAGAAATTAGTGAATTAAAAATTCATTATATGTGAATATATATAACATAATCTTTATGAAGTAAAACAATATGTTGAATATTATAAATTCACGCACTATCGTTATTTATTATAAGTTTCGTTTTATAGATTATATAACACTATTTTATATCAAATAATTTTATATTCATTTTATTTATTATTATTACTGCTTTTAGTTGTTTTATTTGCAATTACATATTATCATTAATATTTGTGTAATTAAAAAGTCAATTTTCGAAATCTGACAACATTTCAAAAGTATACTTGCAAATTATTGAAACTATGAAATAATATTTTAAAATAAAAACAATGCTAAAATGCAAAACTATTACACTCACTTGACTATGTCACTTACGCCAAAATCTTCTCCGAGAATCAAAAATCAAAATTCTCTGCCAGTCTCTTTCTCTCTCATGCTGTCTTTCTAACTCTCTTCCTAATTCTCTTCCTTGTTCTCTTTTTTCTTAGCTCTTATTCTTATCTTTTATTCTCTTTTATCTAACTTTCTAGTTCTTGATTCAGATCGTCGTTATCACCATAATTCTTTTGTTCGTGAACAAAAGTATTCATTTTTCGGTTCGCAAGACTCGGGGTTCACCTTTTCCTTAACCTTCTTTTCCAACCCATTTTTTCGTGCTCTAGACGGGTTGCCGTCATAAAAAATTTTCCATCCTAATAATATATTAGGCGGGTCGCTGTTATCAAGGTTTTTTTGAACCTTTAATAAATAATAATACATTTTGACTTTTCATTATATATAATATAAATTTTTTTATAAATAAAAGAAATAAAAAATTAAATAAGGAAACCGCGATTCAGAAAGAAGATTTTAGTATGTATTATCGCGAGCGTTGTGAGTCTTGTAAGGATTGTCGCCATTTGCCCACAAGAATAATAAGCACCACGTTCTCTAATATTATAAGTCCTGGTTATTAAGTTTAGTTTAAATAAATTATATTTTAGGTTATTGTTTTTCTTCTTCTCTTTTTTACTTGTCGTGGTACTTCACCTTAAGGACAATTAATCTTGGAGCTTTGTCCTTAATTCTCATGTTACGTACAGGACGTGACAATATAATTCCTGATATCAATTTTATTAGAGAGAACACAGTTTCCGGTTTTATAATAGCAATAAGCATCCTAATCGGTAACATAGATTTTTAAATCATCCATGATTCGAATTGTGTTTATCAGTGACATATTTTCACCATTGTTTACAAACATGAAACATGTCAAAGAAACACAGGAATCTGTGAATCGATTTCAAATAATACATATGATATAAACAAAGACATGTATTTATTTAATTTTTAATATAATATATGAAGGTGACTCACTTAAATGTGAACTGGATTAATTTTTAATCAATTAGTCCAAAAAAATTATCATTTTTATTAAAGTGAAATTCAATAAGTTGTAATAGTCAGTTCCTAGTTCCTCATTTAACTATTATGTTTTATGAATTAATAATATGTGATAAATATTGCATTAATTAATGAATAATAAACTTCTTCGTTCAGTTAATATATTTTGGTATTATTTTATATTGTTATTTTGTATTTAATTAATTGGTATTGTTTTGAATTAGTTTGGATAATGGTTACCACCGTTACCATTATTTGCATACATTTTATTGAACAAATTTTATTTTCTTTGTTCATATAATTTCAAATACAACGTATATCTGGTTACGAAATATTTTTAAAAACTGTAGAACACTTTAAATGGACAAAATTATAAAAAAATCTTTTTTATATAATTTTTCTTAATTTCAAAACAACTGCGGGTGTAGTAAAGAGTTCTATAAGATTATTTATGGAGAAATCCTTGTTTTTAGTTTTTCAAAAATTTTACAATCATGTATTTGAAACTGCAAACGAATGCCACCTCCTTTACTCTGATATCGGTAATTACTGACTCACAAAAATTCTGCATCGTCGACAAAGTTCCAGTTCGCGAAAGCTTTATATATTACCTTAATTTACAAAAATGGTTTTAAGAAATCATTTACAATGAAATATGTATTATAAAGCTAAACATTTTTATAAGACTTTAAAATTTATTTTCTTATTATGTTTAATTTGAAATAAATGAAATAATATATTTAATAAATAAATAAAAATAGCGTTGGTCACTTTAAAATATATTCATAATGATATGAACATCTTGCACAAAAATATTTATATAACACATACATACTTGTGCACTAGACATGTTATTAGTGTATATCATTTATTATATTATATGTGTAATATATATCTGCTATATGTCACACACAAAATCAATGACATATTTAGTAATCTGAATACATTAGTGATACATGAGAATTGCATAAGAATTCAAAGTTTATTATAATAATATATATTATACCATATACACATGTCGACATAAATATATTATGTCATATATAGAAAATATAAAATTATGTATATTTCTTTTTATTTATTACTTTTATATTTCATATATTAAATTATTTTGAATATATATAATTTTAAATTAAAATTACAAATTTTTATTTATATCTCTGATTTGAAGTTCAGTCAATTATTTTTTAATTATAATCGACGATTTGTAGAATTATTATAAACATATTTTATACATGTATACGCAGTTAAAGACAGAAAGAGCCATCTGATGAACAAAATCATCATTTATTAATAAACTAAAGTTATGTTCATCAGCTATGATTCATTGCCTCCGCAACAGAATATACTTGTTTGGAGTATATTCAGAATTACGCAGTATCATTGGCAATAATTATATGTATTCGGTTATGTTTTGACCAAATATTTGAAAATAGCATGAGTATTTTGCTCCAATCATATTCAGGTTAGTTTAAAATAAATTCGGCATTAATTGAATACGCATAATTATACCCTGTATAATATTCACACGAATTCATCAATGATTTGAAATTGTCAGATTAATTGATTAAATCTAACTTTTGTTGGCGATTTAGCATTCACATATATCTTAAGAAGCTCAAATCTGTTTTAAAAGAGTGCACATGAAATTGCTATAAAAAATTAATCACTGTCTTAAAAATAAAACTGTGGACTTTCACATACGAAGTTAAACGTTAACCACTTTAAAATACCTCAATAAAAAATTCAACTGATTTCTACAAGTTAAACTCGGTTTTACGTTTACAATTTTTATTTCTTTTTTACTATAGTTGTGTTTTGAACAAACGATTTATTTTCCGTGTTGAACTTTCAAGAGGAAAAACTGGCTCGATTTCATTTTTCCTATAAATAAAAATTAAAAATAACGGTTTCTTTATTTAAACACATTTCAGAAACTGATTGCAGTTGATCATTAGCACAGAGAGTACAGTACATTTGGACAATTCAAATAGGAAAGTGCGCAGACTTTGATCGTATCATGCAATGAGCTTCTATTTCACATCGTGTTGTTTTAATAATGCGGTGTTCCTTCCATTACAAAGTTATAACATTGTATTATTTCATTAAATCGCACATTGCATCCGTAATGTGTAATTTAGATTACATCACACAATTGCACTGATGCTCATGACAAAGATTGCACATAAAACTCAATCATGTTTAACCGACAAATTCCTTTTCAATATTAAGAGGAAAAATAAAGTAAATCATTTGTAATTTAACGGGGTAATTATTTCTTGTGTCAACAGCAAAAAAACAAAACAAACATTAATGATGCTTTATTCTCTTTACACGGTGTTTCTATTAAAAGTTATTCACAAATAATTTATTATTGCAATTTTCATCAGAAATTTCGTTACATAAATAACACATAAATATTTTTGAAAAGTCAAAATGTTTTTTTGGTAAAACACTTATATATATATACACGTATATATATATATACGTGTTAAATAATATATATGAGAAAGGGGTTACTTTGTCAGAATAATTTGGAATAATTCTATATGTGTTTGTTACACTTTCGAGTTCGGTCATTATCAGTTTTATTTATAATTAACATAATCCTTTTTATAAAAAATTCAGCTGCAGAAATTTCTTTATCTTTCTCTTTTTATTTAATAGTGCTCAATGTTAATTTAAAACTCAAAATTTTAATTTATATATAATTCAATAATTTTTTTGTGCATAAACCTAAAATATACTATGTCATAATATTCGAGCTAGCAATAAAAAGTGCACTTTCAAACAATACGAGATTTCAAATAGTAAGGATACAAACATTTTAAAGTTATTCTATCGTTTAAGTTAAATAGCTTAGTTAATTTTCTAACCAATCAAAAGTATTTCAAATAACACTCGATATATTTTTATGGGATAATTTATCATTTTCAGTCATTATACTATTATCTACTATTTATTGATGTTGGAATTATTAATTTTTTAATTTAATGTACATAAATCATCATCAATGATGAGATAAAAACAGAATCGCTAAAAGAGCAGAAAGGTATACCGAAAAGTGAATTGCAAAAGTGTTTCCAAGATTGAAATAAATGCTGGCGCAAATGTATTGTATCTGAAGGGAATAACTTTGAAGGGGACAGAGTAGATTAATTAAATGAATAAAAATTCTTTAAGAGAAACAAACATTACCGTTATTTTTTATCACACCTTGTATACGTACATTATTACTACGTTGGTTAACACATAACAGGTTCTCTCACACCGGGATTTTGTACAAATGGCATTCAATTGTCTCTCTTGCTCGCCAAGTGATACAGTAGATTTTTATGCCAAAATGTGAGATAGAATCACTGTTGTTTGCGACTATATCCAAAATAAAAATACTAAATAGACTTCATTGATTGTGAAAAAATTTAAGAATTGATTTTATTATAATAAATCTCAAAATATTGATTCATATTTGTTTCTTCGCGCTTACAATTGTTTGCATTGTAAACATTATTTTAATCATTATAATAAATATACTTTGATGTATAATATCTTACCAATGTAAATGAAAGACATGAATCCTTGGAAAATAGATACTATGATTTAATAATTTAGTGTAATATTTTATATAAGTAAATAAATATTAAAATTTAAATTTTTGTGCCACAAAGTTATAATAAAAGTTCGCCAGTGTAATGCACATTATTTGCACACCACAAATGAAAAGGTTTATTCTAAAACCTGATCTAAGAAAAATGTTTTGTTTTAAGATATCTGTGTTTTGTTGAAACACAGAGCTTTTTGTAATAATATATAATAAATTTTATAATACATTATAAAACTTATTTAATAACTTAAAAATAAATTAATTTATTATCAATAATTTTGAGAACGAAACATTAAAATTCATTAAAATTTGTGTTTGTATTCGTTTTATTAAAATGTTAAAACTTTATAGTTCAAAATAGCACAGAATATTTCTTTTTATTTCCGCGTAGTTTGTGCAATAGGTATCATAATATCAAGTTTGTACTTAAGCACCATTAATGTAAAAGTATTTGAATTATATTAAAATAAGTAAAAGAGAAAAATAATACAAGCGTTTTCCTTAAAGTTAACATTTTTCTTAAATGGTTCCATTTGAATGTATTTATTATTGTTAATTTGACATATGTTACTTTTTATTATATAATAATTATAACATCGTGTGAACGTTTTCAATGATATTGATTAAATAAAGTATAAAAGATGTGCAGTGGTTTTCGTTCTTATTATATTATATATAACAAAACTCAAAAGAACATCATATTCTTACCCTTACAATTTTTTTAATATATACTTTTGTTTTATAAAAGTTGATAACATCGTAAATTATAAAAATACAATACGTGCAATTGGTGTAGTAATTATGATAGTAATGGTATCTGGATTAATTATGCAGTAATTAAATAATGAATAATTTGAATGATTTTCTATAAATCATAATAATACGGTTTATCAAGTACGTACAAACATTTATTTCCAGTATGCATAAAAATAATATTGTAAATCAGGAAGAACGGTCTCTCTTGATCATTTCTCGCGCATAATTAGTATTTATGATATATGTTTCAGGAACGAAGTCGCCAGAAAAGAAACACACAAAAAAGAAGAAAAAATAAGGAAGACCGATGCGTCATTTTTTATGTGCTACTGCAGCACAACGATAAATTGTATGGCGTTAGGTCGTTTGGCTGTTTTACGGCACACAGCACGATTTTTTGAAATTTATTTGGTATTCTAACTATTTTTGCCCGAAGTTTCCTTTAGATTTCACCAAAAGTACAAAGTTTCTTGAGACATTGTTAACACAAAAAAATGAGAGAAATATTCAAGATAATCTGCTTAAAGATATTTCCTGCAAATTGTTGTGGAGACAAGAATTATAAACTGAGGTGATATCCTAAGGAAATCCTAGTTCGTTTGGTCAATATCTTTCCCAAAAAATCGCAAACATGTATATCTTTTAAAATAATCATTTTTTCAAATATAACTTTTATCAATTGTTTATAAAAAAACTATTTTTTAACGTATTATCCAATTCACATAACTGCATGAACAAGGATAAAGAAACATGGATTATTAGTAGACTTTTTCAAATATATATATAGATTTTCGTTTCTCAGCAATAACCGAAAGTGTGTAAATTTATTTATGAAGAATGTTTCCACACAATTCTTTTACATGATTAATTTTAAATACCTTTTCACTCTTATATCGATTAAAAATTAGAAGAATTAATAAATCCATGAAATTATTTATCGAAAAAAAACTCTAATAAGCTTTACACTTATTATTACTATAATTTAATGTAATCACGAGACTGAAATAGTGTAAATCTATATCAGTACATTACAGAATATCCAATTGGAATTCTTTATTATCTTGAAAGTAATACGAATCGTTGAGAAATAGTATATTCAAATACTCATATTTTTGTATATATTATTAAACGAAAAATTTTACACCAAAATGTATTAACATAAATATTTATAAACCGTAATAAAATTTATTTATTTGTTAAAGCAGTATATTAATTAAATCAAAACATAATTTTTTCAATTGATTCAATTTTAAAGTAAAATAATAAAAATGCAAAATCAGATTTTAAACAAAAAAGTCAGAATGAAATTATTTATTAATATATGTTTTATTTTCACATTCGTTAAAATGTTGTGTGAGATAAGCCATGAATAATTTCTTATAAGCAAATGCTTATAAGTTATTGTGTATAAATAACAAGTAATAATGATAATAGTTAGATAAATGACTGAACATTTTTTTCTTTTGCAGTAAAGAGACCAATTTCCCTCTTCGTAAAATATGTTATTGCAACACATCTAGTCTATGAACAGATCTGTTAGTACAGTCAGTGTACAGTTAGTACAGTCAATATTGTAATTATTTATGAAAAAAGACAAAGTTGTGTTATTTATATCATTTAATATTTTACAAACACTTTATAAAATTTATTTAATTTTATAAATTTCGTAAGGTTTGTTCACAAACGAAAAAAATTTATTTTATGTAATACTATTTAAAAATTTAAATAAAATATTTTGTATATGTCTAAATGACATATGTAATTACGAAATATGGTGAAAGATTGTAATAACGATAGAAATTTTTTAAAAATAAAAAATAATGTTACAGTTATGAGTTCGAACAGAAAAATAGTTATGCAATTGTAGAAATAAGTAAGTGTTGTATTTAATTAACCGTGAAATATTTGTATTTTAGTAAAATGTGTTAGAATGAATACTATTACTCCCAATATCTATGTTAGAAAACGTGTAATTCTAAAACATTAAAATTTGCAAAATAAGTATCATTTTATTATATAGAATATATTCTAAAATTTATGGTGATTCTTTATAACAGTTTTTAATAGATAGTAATTAATAAACAATAATAACTAATTGGATCGATCATAAAAGGACGAAGAAAAATTCGCAAGTATTTTTACTCTTTTATATAAAGAATTTAAGGTTTTAACAGACTTACTCTCGTATAAAATTAATCTGTCAGCAGCGTCTAATAAAGAATAATAAATCAGTTGAAATTAATTCATTATTTAATTAAACTTAAATATTAATTATACGAATAAAACAGAAATATATTTCTTTAGGTGTACAGTTTAATTCATTATTTTATATTATTAAGTAATATGTATTTAACAAAATAAACTAAACTCTAAGAAAAGTATTGTTATATTAAATTCTATATCAGTATTTTGTTATTAATTTTTATAATTATATAATTATTACTTACATTGAAATTTAAGTAACATTTTACAATTTTATTATTTAAAAATTTATATTTAAATGATTAATGCAATATCTAGTGAAAATAATTGACATAATTCAAGAAACTGAAAAAGTGAGAATTGTGTATTTTTTAATTAAATTATTATTTTTATTTTATTAAGGTCATGAGAAATTTGTACAATTATACTTACTTACTATATTGAATAAACTGCACAATATGTGTTTAGTTCATTATTTATTTAATACTTTTGAAATTTCGTATAGCTCACTGATCAATTTAGACAAATTCACTATTAATAAGTTCAAAATATTATATATATATATATATATTTTTTTTTTTTTCATGCATTTATTGACTTTAAAAATAAATAAAAAAAAAAGAAAAGTCTATTTTTGTTAAGTTTTTATAAGTATCATTTATTTTA